>SNVD02009714.1:0-40049 GCA_013180625.2 Boswellia sacra
CTCTACCATAAGATATGGATTTGCGAATTAATCGTAGAATTGTCATCCAATTACAGCATTTGAAGTTATCAACCGTAGATAACAACAAGCTCTGTTATCCCAATCTTTCCTTACTTTGTTGTTAAATAAAACAAGCTCTTTACTTAATCTCTATCCATTAAACAACCTAGAACAAGCTCTCTGAGTTTAATTCAATGGATGCATTATGATAAGAAAGATAGGTTGATCTAAGCAATAAACACACAAGCTCGGATTATTTACTTAGGTTATATTCTCCAATTGTAATCTCTGATCACAATTTTGCTACTAATGATTAGAAATTCAAGACAATTACGATCAAGATTTCTAGTCTAGCAATAGATAACATCCAAATTATATTCAGTTGGCCACCCAAATACAATCAGCAAGCAATCATAAGCATTAAATATGGGAGAATACAAGCAACTTCATTTAGAGAATTTGATAACAATTCCTTACACAATCAACTTACAAAAACCATATCAGGGGCTTTGAAATCACCCTAAACCAATTCAGATTCAGTTACACATGTTTAAGAACGTGGTAAATACAATACAACATGGAGACATTCCAGAAAATGAAAGGAAGGGAAAAACTTAGCAAATTTGATGTAATTCTCTTTGGATTGTAGTTCTTCCTCTTTCCAAGCTTCCTTTCTCCTTCAAGAACTCCAAGAGATGAAAGAATTCCAGAGCTGCAGCCTCCACCACGTTCTCCCCCCTTCAAGTTATGAAAATAAAACCCTAAAATGTGTTTAAATATTCTGCTACAGTAACGTGCTACAGTGTCCCGTATTATACATGCTACAGTGATGTCTGGAATTACATTTCTACACTTCTCACACTGCTTTGATTACAACTTTCGGTACACTGAATGGATTCATAAACCGTAAATTTCTTCATAAAATAGACTTCGAGAGCTTTCCAACGGTATATAATATGTCCTCGGGTTCATTGTATATCAATACAATTAAATCCGAGAAGATCACTGACTAGCAGAGGTGAAAATGAAGGGTTTACTCCATTTTTGTGCAAGTTGCTCTAAAACTCCTACAAACATCAAAACCACACAAAAACATAAAAATACCAAGGAATATAGCAAAGAAACATGGACAAATTGATATGAAAATGATATATAAATAGACACTTATCACTCACTAACTCTTTAGTGATAAGCTCATTAACCTGCCGTTGTAATTCTTCATGTTCTGTAGGACTCATTCGATAGGCTGATTTAATTGGCAACACAGCACCTGGAACAAGGTCAATACAATGCTGTATGTCTCTTATTGGAGGAAGGCCTGGTGGTATCTCATTTGGTATAACATCATGGTATTGTTCAGGAAGATATTTCATCCCCTGAGGTGGTTCATTACTAACTTCATTTTCTTCTAACAACAAGAACACATAAATTTCACTTCCCTTCTCCAACTCTCTTCTACATGCTGTTTGGGTAAGCAAAGCATTTTCCTCCCCTTTAGTAGGTTTAGGAACACATTCTAACTTTGAAGGACCCAAAATAACTTTGACCCCATCTTTAAAGAATGTATAAGTATTTCCATAGCTATTATGCATTACTTTCCTATCATACTGCCATGGTCTACTAAGAAGTAAATGACAAGCATCCATAGGAACAACATCACACCATATTTCATCTTTATACTTCTTGCCAATAGAAAATGAAACAAGGCAGTGCTTGTTTACCTTGATCTCATTATTCTTCCAAAGCCATGAAATCTTGTAAGGCTGATGATGCTTCTCTGTCTGAAGGCCAAGTTTATCAATCATGTCCGTAGACACAACATTTTCAAAGCTGCCACCATCAATAATAAAGTTGCACACCTTGCCATGAAAAGAACATCTGCTATGGAAGATATTTCTGCGAAGCCAATCATCTTCTCGTTCTTGGGCAATACTCAAACTCCTTTGAATAATAAAGAGATAATCACCTTTATCAGCATAAGTGACTTCCCCTTCATCAACAAAGTCTGGACTACCGAAATTGATCAAGGCATCTGTCTCGATCTCTTCATCACTTTCGTAAAAGTCATCAAATATTTGTGGTTTTCCATGATCCTCAAAGAAGTCATGGTCTACTTCATCATTCTCCACCGATTCATCTTTATTAGCAGCATCATTATCATCATAATTGCCCAAAGGACTTTGATCTTCTACTTTTCCATGCATTCCACCTGCGAATTCTTTATTTTCCAGAATTACTAAATGTTGCTGGAGTTGTTGGAGTTGCCGCATAAGATCTTCAATGATCAAACGTTGCTGGACTTGCTGGAGTTGCCGCCTGAGATCTTCAATGATCAAATCTCATTCATCTCTTTTAGAAGGAGGCAATTGGGTAGTAGAAGCAGCCTTGTGAGTACGACCAGCCATGGAACCAAAAGCTCTGATACCAATCTGATACCGGATCTTCGAGATATGGCTCTGATACCAAATCTGATACCGGGCTGCTGGATTGTAATAGATCAGGATAGGATCTTCAAGTTGATAAACAACTCAGCCAATGACTGGAACAAGGATTATGAAACCCAATAAACACTCAAACTAGGGTAACAAGCTCACCACCAAGGTAAACACCAATGGGATACAGATAATTCACCACCCAAGGATGTAAACCAAGGATACAGGGCTTAAACTAACTCACCACTCTATGGAATCCACCAAGAAATACAGAGTTAAAGAGAAATCAGTATAAACACTGAAATTCCATTAAAATTCGAATTCCAAACTTCACTGCCTTGAACACACAACTTTGGGACTTTAAATAACTTGGAACAACCCTCCAAGCATAGGTAAAAGACAATAATTAGATGTGTTCAATAATTACGGCTCAACTAATACATTGACAACTCAATTATTGACTAAGACTCATAAGTAAACACATTAGGTAATAAAAGCACAACCAACTAAGCTAGAATTCAAATTCCAACCAACTAAGCAATCAAATTCAAATTCTAGAGTAGACTTTAATGCACCATTAACTATGAAACAGCTGTGAAGAGATAGTCATAGATTCCTGCAGACAACTCCAAATGACACATTGACAAATGTGTTAGAAAGCTGACTTCAAGATCTTTTACAGCCATAAATCTTGATATTTAATTCTCTGCACAACAATATCAGTTCTTTTACGAAATTACCCCTCATTCTGGTTCATGTGCACTCTTGACCATTGTAATAATTTGCATCCCTTGATGATCTATCATGAATCCCATGGATTGTAACACTCCTGTGTCATTAAGTCTGTGGGCTACTGGTCCTAAGGATTGTTGAAATATACAATCTTGACCCAGGTGTAACAACGCCACGTACCTCTTTTCTTGCATTTTGTGGGTCGATGATAAGATAATGATTGAATTAAGAATAACTCTTGGAAAATAATAAATGATGCATGGATCTGTGTGCTTGAAATATTTATTGGTTTTCGCTTTTGCTTTTGATTCCTTGCGCAACATTGAGCACTGAGCTATTATCACTGAGTTATTTGTTCACTTAGAGAAAGTTTATGTAATTTAAATGTTTCTTCAGATTTCAATTAATTCTAGAACTTGTTTGATGGTCACTCAAGGCGAAATCCTAGGCTGTGCAACATTGGGGAAATGATTTAGGCCATCTTTGGACCGTTTGAGCCTTGATAGCCAACCTTGACTGAAATTGATCCCTAGTTACCCCTTTGAGCCTTTGTAAGCCTTTTTCTTTGTTAACTCACTAAAAGATTTCCTAACCTCAAATGAATTTGTTCCAAACAGTTTATCCCGTACCTATGAGCATGTAGATCATTCACAATTAAATTCTGAGCTATGTTCTGGTTTTGGGAAGTTAGAGGAGGTTGGGATGTGTCATGAGCAATGCAAGTGAGTTCTATTATGTTTCTAAAAAAAGAAAAAAGAAAAAAAAGAAAAAAAGAAAAAAGCCAATCTATACTTATTGTCCACATACTTACACATTGGGGACAATGTGTTGTTTAAGTATGGGGGAGGCGAAGTGTAATAAAAAAAAAGAAAAAAAAGAAAAAAAGAAAAAAAAAGAGAACAAAAGAAGAAGAATAAGAGATCTATACCCTTAAGTGTTCTTAAAAAGAATGAAACAACAAAGTGTGGGGGTGTAGTTTTCTTTTGTTTTCTGCAAAAAAAAAAAAAAGATTGAGTGTTCTAAATAAGTTTGGGGGAGTAACTTGGTGAATTAAAATAAAGTTGTGTTATAGGGTTGAGCTCTACATAGTCTTGAATGATTTATGTGTTTGTGGGTGATTTGAGCCAAATTATTATGCTTTATCATACCTTCACACAAGCCAAACGTTACAAGCTTAATAAAGCCCTACTTAATCTTTAGTGTTGTGCTTGTCTACATTAGTGGAGAGTAACTTGAAAAACAAGCCTATGGAGTTCATTTATACGCACATCTTCACTATTAAATATGATTCATTTTTATGCATAAACTCATCCGGGTTACAAGTGATTAGGTGAGACTGGCTCTACACACACACACTTGAGGAATTGAAGTGAAGCGAAACTAATCCTTGAGATGAAATTCTTGATCAAGTGCATTATTTTGAAGTTTTTCTTGGGTTATAATTAAGTGCAATCTTTGAGGCCTATTTGCAAGCTAAAACATGTGTGTTTTAATTTTTTTCTTTGAATATGTTTCGATTTAGTTTTGTTTCATATCGTCGTAGTTGCTCGAGGACTAGCAAAGTTTAAGGGTGGGGGAATTTGATAGGTGTTTATTTATGTATCATTTTCATATCAATTCATCTATGTTTCTTTGCTATAACCCTTGGTATTTTTATGTTTTTGTGTGGTTTTGATGTTTGTAGGAGTTTTGGAGGAACTTGCACCAAAGTGAAGTAAAACCCTTCATTTCACCTCTGCTAGTCAACCATCTTCTCGGATTTAATTGTATTGATATATAATGAACCGGATAACATGTTATATACCGTTGGAAAGCTCTCGAAGTCTATTTTCTAGAGAAATTTACGGTTCATAAATCCATTCAGTGTACCTAAAGTTATAATCAAAACAGTGTGAGAAGTGTAGAAATGGAATTCCACAAATAACTGTAGCATGTATAATACAGGACACTGTAACAGGTTACTGTAGTAGAGTATATAAACACATTTTAGGGTTTTATTTTAATAACTTGAAGGGGGGATAACGTGTGGGAGGCTTCAGCTCTGGATTTAGGGTTT
Source organism: Boswellia sacra (assembly GCA_013180625.2). Classification (NCBI taxonomy): domain Eukaryota; kingdom Viridiplantae; phylum Streptophyta; class Magnoliopsida; order Sapindales; family Burseraceae; genus Boswellia; species Boswellia sacra. Next base: position 5,221 of record SNVD02009714.1, read on the forward strand.
TGTTGATTGATTAACTAGATGAAATATTAATGCAAATAAAGAATAACACAATGCAAACTTAATTGAAGTGAGAATTAATCAATGATAAAAATCCGGTTAAGGGATCATTCTCTGCCGCAAGATACGGATTTGCGAATTAATTGTAGAATTGTCATCCAATTATACCATTGAAATTATCAACTGTAGATAACAATAAGCTCTGCTACCCCAATCTTTCCTTACTTTGTTGTTAAATAAAACAGACTCTTTATTTAATCTCTATCCATTAAACAACCTAGAACAAGCTCTCTAAATTAATTCAATGGATGCATTACGAAAAGAAAGATAGGTTGATCTAAGCAATAAACACACAAGCTCGGATTATTTAACTTAGGTTGTATTCTCCAATTACAATCTCTGATCACAATTTTGCTACTAATGATTAGAAATTCAAGACAATTACGGATCAAGGTTTCTAGTCTAGCAATAAATCACAACCAGATTATATTCAGTTGGCCACTCAAATACAATCAGCAAGCAATCATAAGCATTAAATATGGGAGAATACAAGCAACTTCAATTAGAGAAGTGGATAACAATTCCTTACACAATCAACTTACAAAAACCATATCAGGGGCTTTGAAATCACCCTCAACCAATTCAGATTCCGTTACACATGTTTAAGAACATGGTAAATACAATACAACATGGAGACATTCCAGAAAATGAAAGGGAAGGGAAAAACTTAGCAAATTTGATGTAATTCTCTTTGGATTGTAGTTCTTCCTCTTTCCAAGCTTCCTTTCTCCTTCAAGAACTCCAAGAGTTGAAAGAATTCCAGAGCTGAAGCCTCCACCACGTTCTCCCCCCTTCAAGTTATGAAAATAAAACCCTAAAATGTGTTTAAATACTCTGCTACAGTAACCTGCTACAGTGTCCCGGTATTATACATGCTACAGTGACTTATGGAATTATATTTCTATACATCTCACACTGTTTTGATTACAACTTTTGGTACACCGAAACAGAATCAACAAAAAAAATTAAAACACACAAATGCTTCAACTTGCAAATAGGCCTTAAAGATTGTACTTAATTATAACCCAAGGAAAACTTCAAAATAATGCACTTGATCAACAATTTTATCTCAAATATTAGTTTCGCTTAACTTCAATTCCTCAAGTGTGTGTGTGTAGAGCCATTCTCACCTAATCACTTGTAACCCGGATGAGTTTATGCTTAAAAATGAATCATTTTTAATAGTGAAGATGTGTGTATAAATGAACTCCATAGGCCTGCTTTTCAAGTCACTCTCCACTAATGTAGACATGCACAACACCAAGGATCAAGTAGGACTTATTAAGCTTGTAACGTTTGGCTTGGGTGAAGGTATGATAAAGGATAATAATTTGGCTCAAATCACCCACAAACACATAAATCATTCAAGACTATGTAGAGCTCAACCCTATAACACAACTTCATTTCAATTCACCAGGTTACTCCCCCAAACTTATTTAGAACACTCAATCCTTTTTTTTTTTTTGCAGAAAACAAAAGAAAACTACACCCCCACACTTTGTTGTTTCATTCTTTTTAAGAACATTAAGGGTATAGATCTCTTATTTTTCTTCTTTTGTTCTTTTTTTTCTTTTTTTCTTAACTACAATTCCACTCCCCCACACTTAAACAATACATTGTCCTCAATGTTTAAGTACGTGGAAGATAAGTACAGATTTTTTTTCTCTTTTTTTTTTTACAAACATAATAAAACTCACTTCCATTGCTCATGGCATAATCCAACCTCCTCTAACTTCCCAAAACCAGAACATAGCTCAAAATGTAATTGCAAATGATTTACATGCTCAGAGGTAAGGGATAAACTGTTTGGAACAAATTCAATTAAGGTTAGGAAATCTTTTAGTGAGTTAACAAAGAAAAAAGTTTACAGAGGCTCAAAGGGGTAACTAGGGATCAATTTTAGTCAAGGTTGGCTCTTAAGGCTCAAACGGTCCAAAGATGGCCTAAATCATTTCCCTAATTTTGCACAGTCTAGGATTTCACCTCGAGTGACCATCAAACAAGTTCTAGAATTCATTGAAATCTGAAGAAACATTTAAATTACATAAACTTTCTCTAAGTGAACAAATAACTCAGTGATAATAGCTCAGTGCTCAATGTCGTGCAAGGAATCAAAGGCAAAGCGAAAACCAATAAACATTTCAAGCATATAGATCCATGCATTATTTATCATTTTTCAAGAGTTATTCTCAATTCAATCATTATCTTATCATCGACCCACAAAACACAAGAAAAGAGGTACGTGGCGTTGTTACACCTGAGTCAAGATTATATATTTCAACAATCCTTAGGACCAGTAGCCCGCAGCTTAAGGTTTCCAGCCTATATACCTTTATTATGAAAGAACAAAACAAGAAACAAGACACTTCAAACAACATGAAATAAACAAACTACAGATTTATTGAGAGAGAATGCGTTTCAAGGGTTCAAGAAACCCCATATTCTGCCATTCTCAAGTTGTTTTCCACAAATTTTTCTTTTTGAATCGAAACTAATAAAGACAACACATAAAAACTCTAAATTACATAAAACCAAACTTACTCATAAAATAACAAAGTCCAACAAACCAACAAACAAAAACAAGTCAGTTAGAATGGGTCTAAAAAGTTTAAAGGTTAGCCTCCTTATTCAGCCGTTCTGGATTAAAGAGATCCAGAATGCGTTTCAAAAGGACTTAAACTTTTTAAGCCACCACTCTAAAAATCAAGATTAGAAAATATTACCTGGGACGAAAGAAACAACCTGAAGAAGCTCAAAAGAAACGACATGAAAAATCTCAAATAAACACACTAAAAAGAAAGCAAACAAAAACGAAGCAAACCAGCAAATAGAGATTACAGATGGAGTGTTAAATCCCGTTTACGCCTCTTATTGCCTTCTCCAAACCAATCAATCCGAGCTGTTGTTGGATCAGGCGAATAGACGAATCTTGTAGTTTGTCAATTAACTCCCCTGCCGTTGAAGCTGTAACCAGGATTTGCCTCGCTGACGGTGAGATGAAATTTTTTTCTACAGCTTGATCAAGAAAAGACAACAAACCATCAAAAAAGTTATTGACATTTAACAAACCAATGGGTTTTTTATGGATGTTTAGCTGTGCCAAAGAGGTGATTTGAAATATCTCCTCTAATGTGCCATAACCACCGGGTAAAGCTATAAATGCATCGGATTTAATAACCATATGTGCAATACGCTCATGAATGCTAGAGACTTGTAACTCTTCCCCGATTGTGTTGCCTATGATATCTCGTACAGCTAATGGTTTCGGGATAATGCCGAGAACTTTGCTCCCTCCGAGGGATGCAGCTGTTGACACACACCCCATTAACCCAAGACTACCCCCTCATAAATCAAATGAATACCTCTCGCAGCTAATGTCCTACCAAGATCAAGAGCTGCCGTTGTAAACTCTCCATCTTTACCAAATTGTGATCCACAAAATACGCATATATTTTGGAATCACCGAATTAGTGTTTTCTCCATTTCTAAAAATGCTCTAACTTTGTGAAAGACAATGATGCAAGTTAGGTAATATGCTTTTCAAGTGCAAGACAGGTTATAGAATGACCTTTGAAAATATACAGAATGGATATATACACACGTAAAACTCTCAAATTTGACACATGGGGACATAATTTCGATGGGGGTTATTCGATGCAGATTTATTGCCCCAAGATTTGAAAAAATGTGATATGCTTTCGGCGGGGTTTGACAAAACCTACACACTTGTCTCCCACGTGAAGCATGAAAAAGGAAATACACTTTCGGTGGGGTTTGACAAAACCGCCACACTTGTCTCCCACGTGAAGCATTAAAAATGGAGATACACTTTCGGCGGAGGTTGACAAAACCTCCACACTTATCTCCCACGTGTACTTATGCCATAGGGTAGTCATATGGTTTGTCAAAAAAGAAAACTTAAAATTAAAACAAACAAAATCAACAAACAACAACAACACAAAAACAACATTGATAATCAGATCAAACGAAACAAGAAAAAAAATTCTACAACAACAACACAATTCAAATATACAAGTAGTTGTGATTGTGGCTCACATCTTCCTCTGGTTTTACGTCCAGTAACGGCTGAAACGCCTTCTATGAGCCGGGGATTTGCTTCCCATCCAGTTTCTTATAAACTGGCAAACAGGGTCGTTTTTAGTCAGATTCCCTACACTATAACACTGCAATTCATCACGAAATTGTGTCTATAGATTAAGCAATTCACGCTGAACAAGTCCACAAGAATGTGACTCGAGAGTTAACAAAACATTATCCAGCGACTCATTACTCAAACCATTTTTAATAAATGAAAGTTTATCTTCTCTATTCCTGGACGCAAAACCTAATGAACGACAAGTCTGGTTACAAGGCCATCTAGCACATTTATAACATACTTGTAACCTTTTCGCTCTTCGCCTCTTGGCGTAGTAGCTTTCCCCTAGACCAGGCATGTATTTTGCGAGATTAATGTCCGGCTCACCGGACAATCTCACCTTGGCTTCTATAAGCCATCGGATATCAGCAGGCACATTTAAGAGCATCAATGCCCAAAGTCTAGTCATCCGTACTTTATAAATTTTAAACCCAGCATTTTGAGGAAGTGAAGGGAAATATTTACGAAGGTTCGATAGAAAGATATCAGCATCCATTGAAGAGAAGAAAAGGAGAGATATTACCAATAATGCGATTGAGTTTGTTCTTCTCCCGGATATGCACGTTTTAAACCTTCGAACAATGGCTTCAACTCCCGTTTGAATGTTTCCTCAAGTTGCTGCACAAATGAATTCGAAGTACGGAATAATCAAATTAAACAAAAGGAAGGAAAAAGAAAAGAGCAGAAACGAAACTAAAGACATATAAAAGAGATAACAACACAATAGCAAATAAAAGTAAAAAACAAGTAAAAAAAAAATATATATATATATATAAAAACGAATAAGACAGATGGCAAGGAGAGATAAAACCTGGTCAATTTGATGGTCTACGAAAGGAATCTCCTCGAGACACAAAAATTGATCCTTATTACCTTATTTTATTTTTCTTTTCTTTTTTATTTATTTTTCAAAAACATTGGGTTGCCTCCCAATAAGCGCTTGGTTTAACGTCCTCAGCCCGACGTGGGTTCCATCATGGAAGGGTCCAATCTCCGCTGTACTTCTCTAGTGGGCTTGGATCCTTTTTCCAACAAGAATTGGTGCATGCATATGGTTGGGCCTTGGATGTTAGCAATCGTCCACCCAATAGCTGTTTTGTGGTCTGTAAGTATTTGGACGAGTTTCTCTTCTTGTATTCGTGCAAGGCCCATTTCTATTATAATTGGCAAAGGATCATTCTCACTCAATAATCCATGCCTCAAATGATCTACGAAGAGGCTTAAGCTCCAAGGCAGGGGCTGTCATCACAGAAGAAAGAATTTTCTCATTAGATAAAGGAAATTGAATGTACAAAACATCATATCTATGTGTGGTTATTGCTATGGTCTCATCTAAGCTTGCCACAACTTCCTCCATTTCTTTGGACACTCGTATCAAAATTTCTGACTCCTTAGAATTTTATGTCCCTATGTGCTCATTAATAGCTATATCCAATCCATTCTTGCGAGTTAACTCAAAACATTGTTGTGGCAGAGAATCAACAACGTCAACTGCAAAAACAGAATGTAAGTCACTAGAGTACCTCATTGCCTCAAAAATATTGAAACATATAACCTTGCCATCAAACTCTATGATGAGAGTGCCATCATGAACATCAATCTTGGTTCTAACAGTTTTCGAGAATGGTCTGTCTAAAAGAATCGGAGTTGGATTAGGAGATGTCTCATCCTCTATTTCAAGGACACAGAAGTCTGCTGGGAAAACTAATTGATCCACCTGCACAAGCACATCTTCCACAACTCTTTTGGGATATGCAATAAAATGATCAGCAAGTTGAATGGTAATACCAGTTTTGGCAAAAGGTCCAAGATTTAAAGAAGCATAAATGGAATATGGCATGACATTAATAGATGCTCCTAAATCTAACAGAGCTAATTCAAACTTGGTATTACCAATGGTGCATGGAACGGTGAATGTACCTGGATCATTGCATTTCGGAGGAATTTTTCTTTGTAATACAGCTGAAACATTTTCCCCCATACTTACTTTCTCATTCCCTTTTAAATTTCTCTTATTGGTGCATAACTCCTCGAGACGCTTTGTATAATGAGGTACTTGCTCGATAGAATCCAGATTTGGTATATTTACCTCGATTTTGTGAAAAGTCTCCAGGATTTTCTGTTCTTGTTCCTCCTTCATCGATTTTGCAAATCTACTAGGATAAAGTGGAGGAGAAACATATGAAGGAATGGGAGTTATAGGATTTACCTGAGAAGTCAGTGTTTTGTTCATGGTGGAAGTGTTGTCATCTCCTTCATCAGTTTGTGATTTCTTTGGCAGGACATCTAATTGCTCTTCATTTTGCAAAGTTATCGCGCAAGAATTCTCTCTTGGATTGATGATCGTTTGACAAGATAATTCTTCTGAGCCTTGGCCCTCGAATTTGCTCATGCTAGTAGCCAATTGTCCCATTTGATTTGTGAGGTTTTGGATACTTGCCCCAGTTTCCTACTGGAATTGCATTGTGTTAGTGGCAAGTGCATTAACAATATCCTGGAGTGACATACCTGAGTTTTCTGGAGCTGGTTATGTGCTGGATGTGGCATTGGTGGTGGTTGCATTCGAAAAGGTTGCTGCACTCTAGGTTGATTGAAACCTCGTGGCCGATTTGGTATCACATTTGGAGTGATTGGTTGATGATTCCAGTAACTGAAATTATGTTGATCTTCCCATCCAGCATTGTAAGTGCTAGAGAAAGGATCATACCATTGCCTCGTTTGTCCAGGAAATCCACCCATGGCATCGGCTTGTTCCATATATTCTTCTTGTAAAGTTGGATACATGTCGATTGGATACTCAATCGTAGAATATATCCCACATTCATAAGATTTTTGCATATCTCCTACAGCCATGTTTTCCACAAGAGAGGTTAGCTCAGAAAGTTATTGTTCAATGTTCGGAGTGCTTATCTCATTTACTCTCCATGGTACTTGTGGCTCAAATCCGCTACTGAATGGATAGAAGTTTACTGCCATGTTATCTAAACACAAACAATCAGAAAAGAAAAACAAAGAAAATATGAGTCAACAATGAAAACAAAATAACAAATCGATTAGAAAATCAATCCCGGCAACGGCGCCAAAAACTTGATGCGTTCGAAACTAGCAAGTATACTAGTCGCACAAGTAATAAAGTGATAAGTAGATATCGTTCCCACGAGGATTGATTCTAATTGAATTTGTTATTTCCAGCAACATTAAACTAAACAGGGGGGATTTTTGTTGAATGATTTACTAAATGAAATAAGAATGCAAGTAAAGAATAACAAAACAGAAAGTAAATTTGAATGAAAAATCAATGGGAGAAAGCTGGTTAAGGGATCCTTCTCTACCACAAGATATGGATTTGCGAATTAATTGTAGAATTGTCATATAATTACAGCATTGAAGTTATCAACCGTAGATAACAACAAGCTCTGTTATCCCAATCTTTCCTTACTTTGTTGTTAAATTAAACTAGCTCTTTATTTAATCTCTATCCATTAAACAACCTAGAACAAGCTCTCTGAGTTAATTCAATGGATGCATAATGATAAGAAAGATAGGTTGATCTAAGCAATAAACACACAAGCTCGGATTATTTAACTTAGGTTATATTCTCCAATTGTAATCTCTGATCACAATTTTGCTACTAATGATTAGAAATTCAAGACAATTACGGATCAAGATTTCTAGTCTAGCAATAAACACAACCAGATTATATTCAGTTGGCCACTCAAATACAATCAGCAAGCAATCATAAGCATTAAATATGGGAGAATACAAGCAACTTCAATTAGAGAATTGGATAACAATTCCTTACACAATCAACTTACAAAAACCATATCAGGGGCTTTGAAATCACCCTCAACCAATTCAGATTCAGTTACACATGTTTAAGAACGTGGTAAATACAATACAACATGGAGACATTCCAGAAAATGAAAGGGAAGGGAAAAACTTAGCAAATTTGATGTAATTCTCTTTGGATTGTAGTTCTTCCTCTTTCCAAACTTCCTTTCTCCTTCAAGAACTCCAGGAGATGAAAGAATTCCAGGGCTGCAGCCTCCACCACGTTCTCCCCTCTTCAAGTTATGAAAATAAAACCCTAAAATGTGTTTAAATACTCTGCTACAGTGACTTGCTACAGTGCCCCGTATTATACATGCTACAGTGACTTGTGGAATTATATTTCTATACATCTCACACTGTTTTGATTACAACTTTTGGTACACTGAATGGATTTATAAACCGTAAATTTCTCCAGAAAATAGACTTCGAGAGCTTTCCAACGGTATATAATATGTCATCGGGTTCATTGTATATCAATACAATTAAATCCGAGAAGATGGTTGACTAGCAGAGGTGAAAATGAAGGGTTTTACTCCATTTTTGTGCAAGTTGCTCCAAAACTCCTACAAACATCAAAACACACAAAAACATAAAAATACCACGGAATATAGCAAAGAAACATGGACGAATTGATATAAAAGTAATACATAAATAGACACCTATCAAAATGCAACCATCACCAATGCCACAACCAGCACCATAACCAGCTTTAGAGAACTCAGGTATGTCACTCCAGGATATTGTTAATGCACTTGCCACTGACACAATGCAATTCCAACAGGAAATTGGGGCAAGTATCCAAAACCTGGCAAATCAAATGGGACAATTGGCTACTAGCATGAGCAAATTGGAGGGCCAAGGCTCAGAAAAATTATCTTCTCAAACGGTGATCAATCCAAGAGAGAATGCTTGTGTGATAACTTTGCAAAATGGAGAGCAATTAGATGTCCTGCCAGAGAAATCACAAACTGATGAAGAAGATGACACCACTTCCACCATGAACAAGACATCATCCTCTAAGGTAAGTCTTAAAACTGCTATTCCTTCTTATGTTACTCCTCCACCTTTTCCTAGCAGATTGGCAAAATTGAAGAAGGAGGAAAAAGAACAAGAAATCCTGGAAACTTCTCATAAAATCAAGGTAAATATACCACTTCTGGATGCTATCGAGCAAGTACCTCGTTATATAAAATGTCTTAAGGAGTTATGCCCCAACAAGAGAAATTTAAAAGAGAATGAGAAAGTAAGTGTGGGGGAAAATGTTTCAGCTGTATTGCAAAGAAAAATTCTTTCGAAATGCAAAGATCCAGGTACGTTTACCATTCCATACACCATTGGTAATACCAAGTTTGAAAGAGCTATGTTAGATTTAGGAGCATCTATTAATGTCATGCCATATTCTATTTATGCTTATTTAAATCTTGAAACTTTTGCGAAATATGGTATTACCATTCAACTTGCTGATCATTTTAATGCATATCCCAAAAGAGTTGTAGAAGATGTGCTTGTGCAGGTGAATCAATTGGTTTTCCCAGCAGACTTCTATGTCCTTAAAATAGAGGATGAGACATCTCCTAATCCAACTTCGAATCTTTTAGGGAGACCATCCTTGAAAAATGCTAGAACCAAGATTGATGTTCATGATGGCACTTTCACCATGGAGTTTGATGGCAAAGTGATCCGTTTCAATAATTTCGAGGCAATGAGGTACCCTAGTGACTTGCATTCTGTTTTTGCAGTTGACATTATTGATTCTTTACTACAACAATGTTTTGAGTTAACTGGCAAGGATGGATTGGAAATGGCTATTAGTGAGCACATAGGGATAGAAAATTCCAAAGAACCAAAAAGGTTGATACAAGTGTCCAAAGAAATGGAGGAAGCTATGGCATGCTTAGATGAGACTATAGCTATAATCACAAACAGGTATGATGTTTCGTACATTGAATTGCCTTTATCTAATGAGAAAGTTCTTCCTTCTGTGATGAAAGCTAAAACCTTGGAGCTTAAGCTACTTCTAGATTATTTGAGGCATGTGTTTTTGGGTGAGAATGATTCTTTGCCGGTTATAATAGAAATGGGCCTTGCACCACTACAAGAAGAGAAACTCGTCCAAGTGCTTAGAGATCACAAAATAACTATTGGGTGGACGATTGCTAATATCCAAGGCCCAGTCATATGCATGCAACAATTCTTGTTGGAAAAGGATCCAAGCCCACTAGAGAAGCACAGCGGAGATTGGACCCTCCCATGATGGAACCAACGTCGGGCTGAGGACGTTAAACCAAACGCTTATTGGGAGGCAACCCAATGTTTTTGAAAAATAAAAAAAAAGAAGAAAAGAAAAATAAAATGAGGTAATAATGATCGATTTTTGTGTCTCGAGGAGATTCCTTTCGTAGGCCATCAAATTGATCAGGTTTTATCTCTCTTTGCCATCTATCTTATTTGTTTTTTTTATATTTTTTTTACTTGTTTTTGACTTTTGTTTGCTATTATGTTGTTATCTCTTTTATGTATCTTTAGTTTCGGTTCTGCTCTTTTCTTTTCTTTTCTTGTGTTTAATTTGATTATTCTGTGCTTCGAGTTCAGTTGTGCAACAGCTTGAGGAAACATCCAAACGGGAGTTGAAGCCATTGTTCGAAGGTTTGAAAAACGGAATACTTGGAGAAAGAACAGACTCAATTCATAAGTATTGGTTAATATCTCTCTTTGTCTCTCGTCAATGGATGCCGATATCTTTCTATCGAACTTCGTAAATATTTCCTCACTTCTCAAAATGCTGTGTGTTAATCATTCAAACAAAACCCCCCTTATTTAGTTTATTATTGCTGGAAAATAACAAATTCAATTAGAATCAATCCTCGTGGGAACGATATCTTACTTATCACTTTATTACTTGTGCGACTAGTATACTTGCTAGTTTCGAACGCATCAGTGGGGGAAAATGTTTCAGCTGTACTACAAAGAAAAATTCCTCCGAAATGTAATAATCCAGGTACGATCACCATTCCATGCACCATTGGTAAAACCAAGTTTGAAAGAGCTATGTTAGATTTAGAAGCATCTATTAATGTCATGCCATATTCTATTTATGCTTCCTTAAATCTTGGACCTTTTGCGAAAACTGGTATTACCATTCAACTTGCTAATCATTTTAATGCATATCCCAAAAGAGCTGTGGAAGATGTGCTTGTGCAGGTGAATCAATTGGTTTTCCCAGCAAACTTCTATGTCCTTGAAATAGAGGATGAGACATCTCCTAATCCAACTCCGATTCTTTTAGGGAGACCATTCTCTAAAACTGTTAGAACCAAGATTGATGTTCATGATGGCACTCTCATCATAGAGTTTGATGGCAAAGTGATCCGTTTTAATATTTTCGAGGCAATGAGGTGCCCTAGTGACCTGTATTCTGTTTTTGCAGTTGACATTATTGATTCTCTGCCACAACAATGTTTTGAGTTAACTTGCAAGGATGGATTGGAAATGGCTATTAGTGAGCACATAGGGACAGAAAATTCCAAAGAACCAAGAAGGTTGATACAAGTGTCTAAAGAAATGGAGGAAGCTATGGCCTGCATTAGATGAGACTATAGCGATCATCACAAAACAGTATGATGTGTCGTATATGAATTGCCTTATCTAATGAGGAAACTTCCTCTTTATACCAATTGATTCGGATCGAAACTAGCAAGTATACTAGTCGCACAAGAATAAAGTGATGAGTAAGGATATCGTTCCCACGAGGTGATTCTAATTGAATTTGTATTCCGAAAGCAACAAAAATAAATGAGGGGTTTTTTTGTTGATTGATTTTAACTAGACGAAAATATTAATGTAAGGTAAAGACTCACACAAGCAAATTTAAACAGATTGAAAATTAATGAGAGAAAACTGGTTAAGGGATTCTTCTCTACCACAAGATATGGATTTGCGAATTAATCATAGAATTGTCATCCAATTACAGTATTGAAATTATCAACCGTAGATAACAACAAGCTCTGTTATCCCACTCTTTCCTTACTTTGTTGTTAAACAAAACAGGCTCTTTATTTAATCTCTATCCATTAAACAACCTAGAACAAGCTCTATAAATTTAATTCAATGGATGCATTACGATAATAAAGATAGGTTGATCTAAGCAATAAACACACAAGCTCGGATTATTTAACTTAGGTTGTATTCTCTAATTGCAATCTCTGATCACAATTTTGCTACTAAAGATTAGAAATTCAAGACAATTACGGATCAAGATTTCTAGTCTAGCAATAGACAACAACCAGATTATATTCAGTTGGCCATTCGAAATACAATCCAGCAAGCAATCATAAGCATTAGATATAGGAAAATACCAGCAAATTCAATTAGAGAATTGGATAACAACTTCTTGCACAATCAACTTACAAAAACCATATCAGGGGCTTTGAAATCACCCTCAACCAATTCAGATTCAGTTACACATGTTTAAGAACGTGGTAAAATACAATACAACATGGAGACATTCAGAAAATGAAAGGGAAGGGAAAAACTTAGCAAATTTGATGTAATTCTCTTTGGATTGTAGTTCTTCTTCTTTCCAAGCTTCCTTTCTACTTCAAGAACTCCAAGAGATGAAAGAATTCCAGAGCTGCAGCCTCCACCACGTTCTCCCCTCTTCAAGTTATGAAAATTAAACCCTAAAATGAGTTTAAATACTCTGCTACAGTGACTTGCTACAGTGCCCCGTATTATACATGCTACAGTGACTTGTGGAATTATATTTCTATACTTCTCATACTGTTTTGATTACAACTTTTGGTACACTGAATGGATTTATAAATCGTAAATTTCTCCAGAAAATAGACTTCCAGAGCTTTCCAACGGTATATAATGCGTCATCAAGTTCATTGTATATCAATACAATTAAATCCTGAGAATATGGTTGACTAGCAGAGGTGAAAATGAAGGGTTTTACTCCATTTTTGTGCAAGTTGCTCCAAAACTCCTACAAATATCAAAACCACACAAAAAACATAAAAATACCAAGGAATATAGCAAAGAAACATGGACGAATTGATATAAAAGTAATACATAAATAGACACCTATCAAATTCCCCAACACTTAGACTTTGCTAGTCCTCGAGCAACTAAAATGATACGAAACAAAACTAAACCGAAACAGAATCAAAGAAAAATTAAAACACACAACTGCTTCAACTTGCAAATAGGCCTCAAAGATTGTACTTAATTATAACCCAAGGAAAACTTCAAAATAATGCACTTGATCAAGAATTTCATCTCAAGGATTAGTTTCGCTTCACTTCAATCCTCAAGTGTGTGTGTGTAGAGCCATTCTCACCTACTCCCCCCCCCCCCCCCCCCCCCCCCCCCCCCCCCCCCCTCCCCCCCCCCCCCCCCCCCCCCCCCCCCCCCCCCCCCCCCCCCCCCCCCCCCCCCCCCCCCCCCCCCCCCCCCCCCCCCCCCCCCCCCCCCCTCCCCCCCCCCCCCCCCCCCCCCCCCCCCTCCTTCCCCCCCCCCCCCCCTCCTTGTAGCCCGAATGAGTTTATGCATAAAAATGAATCATATTTAATATTGAAGATGTGTGTATAAATAAACTCAAAAGAAATGACATAAAAAATCTCAAATAAACACATTAAAAAGAAAGCAAACAAAAACGAAGCAAACCAGCAAATAGAGATTACAGATGGAGTGTTAAATCCAGTTGACGCCTTTTATTGCCTTCTCCAAACCAATTTATCCAAGCCATTGTTGGATCAGGTGAATAGACGAATTCTTGTAGTTTGTCAATTAACTCTCCTGCAGTTGAAGCTGTAACCAGCATTTGCCTTGCTGACGGTGAGATGAAAGTTTTTTCTACAGCTTGATCAAGAAAGGACAACAAACCATCAAAAAAAATTATTAACATTTAACAAACCAATGGGTTTCTGATGGATGTTTAGCTGTGCCCAAGAGGTGATTTGAAATATCTCCTCATATGTACCATAACTACAGGGCAAAGCTATAAATGCATCAGATTTAACAACCATATGTGCAATACGCTCATGCATGCTAGAGACTTGTAACTCTTCCCCGATTGTGTTGCCTACGATATCTCGTAAAGCTAATGGTTTAGGGATAATGCCGAGAACTTTGCTCCCTCCTAGGGATGCAGCTGTTGACACACACCCCATTAACCCAAGACTCCCCCCTCCATAAATCAAATTAATACCCCTCGCAGCTAATGTCCTACCAAGATCAAGAGCTGCTGTTGTAAACTCTCCATCTGTACCAAATTGCGATCCACAAAATACGCATATATTTTGGAATCGCCGAATTGGTGTTTTCTCCATTTCTAAAAGTGCTCAAAACTTGTGCAAGACAATGATGTACGTTAGGTATTATGCGATACAAGTGCAAGACAGGTTATAAAATGACATTTGAGAATATGCAAAATGGATATATACACACGTAAAACTCTCAAATTTGACACATGGGGACATAATTTCGGTGGGGGTTGCTCGATGCAAATTTATCGCCCCAAAATTTGAAAAAATGAGATATGCTTTCGGCGAGGTTTGACAAAACCTACACACTTGTCTTCCACATGAAGCATGGAAAATGGAGATACACTTTCGACGGGAGTTGACAAAACCCCCACACTTGTCTCCCATGTGAAGCATTAAAAATGGAGATACACTTTCAGTGGAGGTTGACAAAACCTCCACACTTGTCTCCCACGTGAAGCATGGAAAATGGAGATACACTTTCGACGGGGGTTGACAAAACCTCCACACTTGTCTCTCACGTGTGCTTATGTCATGGGGTAGTCATATGGTTTGTCAAAAAGAAAACTTGAAATTAAAACAAAAAAAATCAACAAACAAGAACAACACAAAAACAACATTGATAATCAGATCAAACGAAACAAGAAAGAAATAAAATTCGACAACAACTACACACATTCAAATATACAAGTGGTTGTGATTGTGGCTCACATCTTCCTCTGGTTTTACGTCTAGTAACGGCTGAAACGCCTTCTATAAGTCGGGGATTTGCTTCCCATCCAGTTTTCTTATAAACTGGCAAACAGGGTCGTTTTTAGTCAGATTCCCTAGACTATAACACTGCAATTCATCACGAAATTGTGTCATAGATTAAGCAATTCACGCTGAACAAGTCCACAAGAATGTGACTCGAGAGTAAACAAAACATTATCCAACGACTCATTACTCAAACCATTCTTAATAAATGAAAGTTTATCTTCTCTCTTCCTGGACGCAAAACCTAATGAACGACAAGTCAGGTTACAATTCCATCTAGCACATTTATAACATACTTGTAACCTTTTCGCTCTTCGCCTTTTGGCGTAGTAGCTTTTCCCTAGACCAGGCATGTATTTTGCTAGATTAATATCAGGCTCACCGGACAATCTTACCTTGGCGTCGATAAGCCATCGGATATCCGCAGGCACATTTAGGAGCATCAACGCCCAAAGTCTAGTCATCCGTACTTTATAAATTTTAAACACAGCATTTTGAGGAAGTGAAGGGAAATATTTACAAAGGTTCGATAGAAAGATATCAGCATCCATTGAAGAGAAGAAAAGGAGAGATATTACCGATAATGCGATTCAGTTTGTTCTTCTCCCCGATATGCACGTTTCAAACCTTCGAACAATGGCTTCAACTCCCGTTTGGATGTTTCCTCAAGCTGTTGCACAAATGAGTTCGAAGTATGGAATAATCAAATTAAACAAAACAAAGGAAAAGAAAAGAGCAGAAACGAAACTAAAGACACATAAAAGAGATAACAACACGATAGCAAACAAAAGTAAAAAACAAGTAAAAAAAAATATAAAAACAAATAAGACAGATGGCAAAGAGAGATAAAACCTGGTCAATTTGATGGTCTACGAAAGGAATCTCCTCGAGATAGAAAAATTGATCATTATTCCTTATTTTATTTTTCTTTTCTTCTTTTTTTTTCAAAAAAAATATTTGGTTGCCTCCCAATAAGCGCTTGGTTTAACGTCCTCAGCCCGACATTAGTTCCATCATGGGAGGATCCAATCTTCGATGTGCTTCACTAGTGGGCTTGGATCCTTCTTTCCACAAGAAATGGTGCACGCATATAGCTGGGCCTTGGATGTGGGCACTTCTCCACCCAATAGCTGTTTTGTGATCTTTAAGTACTTGGACGAGTTTCACTTCTTGTATTGGTGCAAGGCCCATTTCTATTATAATTGGCAAAGTACCATTCTCACCCAAGAATCCATGATTCAAATGATTTGGAAGTGACTTAAGCTCCACGGTATTGGCCTTCATCATAGAATGAAGAAGTTTCTCATTAGATAAAGACAATTCAATATACTAAACATCATACCTGCTTATGGTTATGGCTATAGTCTCATCTAAGCTTGCCAGAGCTTCCTTCACTTCTTTAGACACTTGTATCAAAATTCTTGATTCCTTAGAATTTTCTGTCCCTATGTGCTCACTAATAGCTACATCAAATCCATTCTTGTAAGTTAACTCAAAACATTGTTGTGGCAGAGAATCAGTCATGTCAACTACAAAAACAGAATATAAGTCACTAGGGTACCTCATTGCCTCAAAAATATTGAAACAGATCACCTTGCCATCAAACACTATGGTGAGAGTGCCATCATGAACATCAATCTTGGTTCTAGCAGTTTTCGAGAATGGTCTCCTTATAAGAATCGGTGTTGGATTAGGAGATGTCTCATCCTCTATTTCAAGAACATAAAAGTCTGCTGGGAAAACCAATTGATTCACCTGCACAAGCACATCTTCCACAACTCTTTTGGTATATACATTAAAACGATCAGCAATTTGAATGGTAATACCAATTTTCACAAAAGGTCCAAGATTTAAAGAAGCATAAATAGAATATGGCATGACATTAATAGATGCTCCTAAATCTAACGTAGCTCTTTCAAACTTGGTATTATCAATGGTGCATAGAATGGTGAACGTACCTGGATCTTTGCATTTCGGAGGAATTTTTCTTTGCAATACAGCTGAAACATTTTCCCCCCCACTTACTTTCTCATTCCCTTTTAAATTTCTCTTGTTGGTGCATAACTCCTTGAGACATTTTGTATAACGAGGTACTTGCTCGATAGATTCCAAAAGTGGTACATTTACCTCGATTTTGCAAAAAGTTTCTAGGATTTTCTGTTCTTGTTCCCCCTTCTTCGATTTTGCAAATCTACTAGGAAAAAGTGGAGGACTAACATATGAAGGTATGAGAGTTATAGGATTTACCTAAGAAGTCAATGTTTTGTTCATCAGTTTGTGATTTTCCCGGTAAGACATCTAATTGCTCTCCACTTCGCAAAGTTATTGCACTAGCAGTCTCGCTTGGATTGATCACCGTTTGAGAAAATAATTTTTCTGAGTCTTGGCCCTCGAATTTGCTCATGCTAGTAGCCAATTGTCCCATTTGATTTGCCAGGTTTTGGATACTTGCCCTAGTTTCCTGCTGGAATTGCATTGTGTTAGTGACAAGTGCATTAACAATATCCTGGAGTGACATACCTGAGTTTTCTAAAGCTGGTTGTGGTGCTGGATGTGGCATTGGTGGTGGTTGCATTTGAAATGGTTGTTGCACTCTAGGTTGATTAAAACCTTGTGGCCGATTTGGTATGGTATTTGAGGCGATTGGTTGATGATTCCAGTAATTAAAATTAGGATGATCTCCCCATCCGGCATTGTAAGTGTTAGAGAAGGGATCATACCATTGCCTTGATTGTCCTGAAAATTCACCCATGGCATTGGCTTGTTCCATATCTTCTTCTCGTAAAGTTGGATACATGTCCATTGGATGCTCCATGGTAGAATATACTCCACAAGCATAAGGTTTCTGTATATGTCCTACAGCCATGTTTTCCACAAGAGAGGTTAGCTCAGAAAGTTGTTGTTCAATGTTCGGAGTGCTTACCTCATTTACTCTCCAATGTAGTTGTGGCTCAAATCCGCCACTGAATTGATGGAAGTTTATTGCCATGTCGTCTAAATACAAACAATCAAAAAAGAAAAACAAACAAAAATATGAATTAACAATGAAAACAAAATAACAAATCGATTAGAAAATCAATCCCCGGCAACGGCGCCAAAAACTTGATGCGTTCGAAACTAGCAAGTATACTAGTCGCACAAGTAATAAAATGATAAGTAAGATATCGTTCCCACGAGGATTGATTCTAATTGAATTTGTTATTCGAAAGCAACAATAAACTAAATGAGGGGGTTTTGTTGATTGATTAACTAGATGAAATATTAATGCAAGTAAAGAATAACACAATGCAAATTTAAACAGATTGAAAAATTAATGAGAGAAACTTGGTTAAGGGATCCTTCTCTACCACAAGATATGGATTTGTAAATTAATTATAGAATTGTCATCCAATTACACCATTGAAATTATCAACCGTAGATAACAACAAGCTCTGTTATCCCAATCTTCCTTACTTTGTTGTTAAATAAAACAGGCTCTTTATTTAATCTCTATCCATTAAACAACCTAGAACAAGCTCTCTAAATTTAATTCAATGATGCATTACGATAAGAAAGATAGGTTGATCTAAGCAATAAACACACAAGCTCGGATTATTTAACTTAGGTTGTATTCTCCAATTGCAATCTTTGATCACAATTTTGCTACTAATGATTAGAAATTCAAGACAATTACGAATCAAGATTTCTAGTCTAGCAATAGACAACAACCAGATTATATTCAGTTAGCCATTCGAAATACAATCCAGCAAGCAATCATAAGCATTAGATATAGGAAAATACAAGCAAATTCAATTAGAGAATTGGATAACAATTCCTTGCACAATCAATTCATAAAAACCATATCAAGGGCTTTGAAATCACCTTCAACCAATTCAGATTTAGTTACACATAGTCAGATAGAATACAAATACAATACAATATGGAGACATTCCAGAAAATGAAAGGGAAAGGGAAAACTTAGCAAATTTGATGAAATCTCTTAGGATTTGTAGTTCTTCCTCTTTCCAAGCCGTCAATCTCCTTCAAGAACTCCAAGAGATGAGAGAAATCCAAAGATGCAGCCTCCTCCACGTTTTCCCCTCTTCAAGTTATGAAAATAAAACCCCAAAATGTGTTTAAATACTCTGCTACAGTGACTTGCTACAGTGCCCCGTATTATACATGCTACAGTGGCTTGTGGAATTATATTTCTATACATCTCACACTGTTTTGATTACAACTTTTTGTACACTGAATGGATTTATAAACCGTAAATTTCTCCAGAAAATAGACTTCGAGAGCTTTCCAACGGTATATAATATGTCATCGGGTTCATTGTATATCAATACATTAAATCCGAGAATATGGTTGACTAGCAGAGGTGAAAATGAAGGGTTTTACTCCATTTTTGTGCAAGTTGCTCCAAAACTCCTACAAATATAAAACCCACACAAAAACATAAAAATACCAAGGAATTTAGCAAAGAAACATGGACGAATTGATATGAAAATGATATATAAATAGACACTTATCAATGATGAAAGCCAATACCTTGGACTACTTCCAGATTATTTGAGGCATGTGTTTTTGGGTGAGAATGATTCTTTGCCAGTTATAATAGAAATGGGCCTTGCACCAACTACAAGAAGAGAAAACTCATCCAAGTTACTTAGAGATCACAAAATAACTATTGGGTGCGATGCTAACATCCAAGGCCCAGCCATATGCATGCAACAAATTCTGTTGGAAAAAGGATCCAAGCCCACTAGAGAAGCAGAGATTGGATCCTCCATGATGGAACCAACGTCGGGCTGAGGACGTTAAACCAAGCGCTTATTGGGAGGCAACCCAATGTTTTTGCAAAATAAATAAAAAAGAAAAGAAAAATAAAATAAGGTAATAATGATCGATTTTTGTGTCTTGAGGAGATTCCTTTCGTAGGCCATCAAATTGATCAGGTTTTATATCTCTTTGCCATCTGTCTTATTTGTTTTTTATATTTTTTTACTTGTTTTTGACTTTTGTTTGCTATTGTGTTGTTATCTATTTTATGTGTCTTTAGTTTCTTGCACTTGAATCGCATAATACCTAACGTACATCATTGTCTTACACAAGTTTAGAGCACTTTTAGAAATGGATAAAGCACCAATTCGGTGATTCCAAAATATATGCGTATTTTATGGATCACAATTTGGTAAAGATGGAGAGTTTACAACAGCAGCTCTTGATCTTGGTAGGACATTAGCTGCGAGGGGTATTCATTTGATTTATGGAGGGGTAGTCTTGGGTTAATGGGGTGTGTGTCAACAGCTGCATCCCTAGGAGGGAGCAAAGTTCTCGGCATTATCCCTAAACCATTAGCTGTACGAGATATCGTAGGCAACACAATCGGGGAAGAGTTACAGGTCTCTAGTATGCATGAGCGTATTGCACATATGGTTGTTAAGTCCGATGCATTTATAGCTTTGCCGGGTGGTTATGGTACATTAGAGGAGATATTTCAAATCACCTCTTGGGCACAGCTAAACATCCATCGGAAACCCATTGGTTTGTTAAATGTTAATAATTTTTTTGATGGTTTGTTGTCCTTTCTTGATCAAGCTGTAGAAAAAAATTTCATCTCACCGTCAGCAAGGCAAATGCTGGTTACAGCTTCAACTGCAGGAGAGTTAATTGACAAACTACAAGAATTCGTCTATTCGTCTGATCCAACAATGGCTCGGATAAATTGGTTTGGAGAAGGCAACAAAAGGCGTCAACTGGATTTAACCCTCCATCTGTAATCTCTATTTGCTGGTTTGCTTCGTTTTTTGTTTACTTTCTTTTTAGTGTGTTTATTTGAGATTTTTCATGTCGTTTCTTTTGAGCTTTTTCAGGTTATTTCTTTCGTCCCAGGTAATATTTTCTAATCTCGGTTTTTAGAGTGGTGGCTTAAAAAGTTCAAGTTCTCTTGAAACGCATTCTAGATCTCTTCAATCCATAATGGCTGAATAAGGAGGCTAACTTCTAAACTTTTTAGATCTATTCTAACTGACTTGTTTTTGTTTGCTGGCTAGTTGGACTTTGTTATTTTATGAGTAAGTTTAGTTTTGTGTAATTTAGAGTTGTTATGTGTTTTTGTCTTTATCAGCTTCGATTCAAAAAAAAACATTATGGAAAAACGTGAGAATGGCAGAATATGGGGTTTCCTTAACTCTTGAAACGCATTCTCTCTAAATAAATCTGTAGTTTGTTTATTTTGTATTGTTTGAAGTGTCTTGTTTTGTTCTTTCATAATAAAGGTATATAGGCTGGAAACCTTAAGTCTGCGGGCTACTGGTCCTAAGCATTGTTGAAATATACAATCTTGACTCAAGTGTAACAACGCCACGTACCTCTTTTCTTGCATTTTGTGGGTCGATGTTAAGATAATGATTGAATTAAACTCTTGGAAAATGATAAATGATGCATGGATCCGTGTGCTTGAAATGTTTATCGGTTTTGCTTTGCCTTTGATTCCTTGCGCAACATTGAGCACTGAGCTATTATCACTGAGTTATTTGTTCAATTAGAGAAAGTTTATGTATTTTAAATGTTTCTTCAGATTTCAATGAATTCTAGGGCTTGTTTGATGGTCACTCGAGGCAAAATCCTAGACTGTGCAACATTTGGGAAATGATTTAGGCCATCTTTAGACCGTTTGAGCCTTAATAGCCAACATTGACTGAAATTGATCCCTAGTTACCCCTTTGAGCCTCTGTAAGCCTTTTTCTTTGTTAACTCACTAAAAGATTTCCTAACCTCAAATGAATTTGTTCCAAACAGTTTATCCCTTACCTATGAGCATGTAGATCATTCACAATTAAATTCTAAGCTATGTTTTGGTTTTAAGAAGTTAGAGGAGGTTGGGATGTCTCATGAGCAATGCGAGTGAGTTCTATTGTGTTTGTAAAAAAAAAAAAGAAAAAAGAAAAAAGAAAAAAAAGCCAATTTGTACTTATCGTCCACGTACTTACACATTGAGGACAATGTGTTGTTTAAGTGTGGGGGAGGGAAGTGTAATAAAAAAAAAGAAAAAAAAAAAAAGAACAAAAGAAGAAGAATAAGAGATCTATACCCTTAAGTGTTCTTAAAAAGAATGAAACAACAAAGTGTGGGGGTGTAGTTTTCTTTTGTTTTCTGCAACAAAAAAAAAAAAGATTGAGTGTTCTAAATAAGTTTGGGGGAGTAACCTGGTGAATTGAAATAAAGTTGTGTTATAGGGTTGAGCTCTACATAGTCTTGAATGATTTATGTGTTTGTGGGTGATTTGAGCCAAATTATTATCCTCTATCATACCTTCACCCAAGCCAAACGTTACAAGCTTAATAAAGCCCTACTTGATCCTTAGTGTTGTGCTTGTCTACATTAGTGGAGAGTTACTTGAAAACCAAGCCTATGGAGTTCATTTATACGCACATCTTCACTATTAAATATGATTCATTTTTATGCATAAACTTATCCAGGTTACAAATTATTAGGTGAGATTGGCTCTACACACACACACTTGAGGAATTGAAGTAGAGCGAAACTAATCTTTGTAATGAAATTCTTGATCAAGTGCATTATTTTGAAGTTTTCCTTGGGTTATAATTATGTACAATCTTTGAGGCCTATTTGCAAGTTGAAGAATTTGTGTGTTTTATTTTTTCTATGATTCTGTTTCGCTTTAGTTTTGTTTCAAATCATTGTAATTGCTTGAGGACTAGCAAAGTCTAAGTGTGGGGGAATTTGATAAGTGTCTATTTATATATCATTTTCATATCAATTCGTCCATGTTTCTTTACTATATTCCTTGGTATTTTTATGTTTTTGTGTAGTTTTGATATTTGTAGAAGTTTTGGAGCAACTTGCACAAAAATGGAGTAAAACCCTTCATTTTCACCTCTGCTAGTAAACCATATTCTCGGATTTAATTATATTGATATACAATGAACCCGATGACATATTATATACTGTTGGAAAGCTCTCGAGGTCTATTTTCTGGAGAAATTTACGATTTATAAATCCATTCAGTGTACCAAAAGATGTAATCAAAACAGTGTGAATGTATAGAAATGTAATTCCACAAATCACTGTAGCATGTATAATACGGGACACTGTAGCAGTTACTGTAGCAGAGTATTTAAACACATTTTAGGGTTTTATTTTCATAACTTGAAGAGGGGAGAACGTGGTGGAGGCTTCAGCTCTGGAATTCTTTCATCTCTTGGAGTTCTTGAAGGAGAAAGGAAGCTTGGAAAGAGGAAGAACTACAATCCAAAGAGAATTACATCAAATTTGCTAAGTTTTTCCCTTCCCTTTCATTTTCTGGAATGTCTCCATGTTGTATTGTATTTACCACGTTCTTAAACATGTGTAACTAAATCTGAATTGGTTGAGGGTGATTTCAAAGCCCCTGATATGGTTTTTGTAAGTTGATTGTGCAAGAAGTTGTTATCAAATTCTCTAATTGAATTTGCTTGTATTTTCCTATATCTAATGCTTATGATTGCTTGCTGGATTGTATTTTGAATGGCCAACTGAATATAATCTGGTTGTTGTCTATTGCTAGACTAGAAATCTTGATCCGTAATTGTCTTGAATTTCTAATCCTTAGTAGCACAATTGTGATCAAAGATTGCAATTGGAGAATACAACCTAAGTTAAACAATCCGAGCTTGTGTGTTTATTGCTTAGATCAACCTATCTTTCTTAACGTAAAGCATCCATTGAATTAAATTTAGAGAGCTTGTTCTAGGTTGTTTAATGGATAGAGATTAAATAAAGAGTCTATTTTGTTTAACAACAAAGTAAGGAAAGATTGGGATAACAAAGCTTCTTGTTATCTACGGTTGATAATTTCAATGGTGTAATTGGATGACAATTCTAAAATTAATTCGTAAATTCATATCTTGTGGTAGAGAAGGATCCCTTAACCAGGTTTCTCTCATTGATTTTTCAATCTGTTTAAATTTGCATTGTGTTATTCTTTACTTGCATTAATATTTCATCTAGTTAATTAATCAACAAAACCCCCTTTATTTAGTTTATTGTTGCTTTCGAATAACAAATTCAATTAGAATCAATCCTCGTGGAAACGATATCTTACTCATCACTTTATTACTTGTGCGACTAGTATACTTGCTAGTTTGGAATGCATCAGCCAACTAAATAGAATCTGGTTGTTGTCTTGAATTTCTAATAGTTAGTAGCAAAATTGTGATCAAAGATTGCAATTGAAAAATATAACCTAAGTTAAATAATCCGAACTTGTGTGATTATTACTTATATCAACCTATCTTTCTTATCGTAATGCTTCCATTGAATTAAATTTAGAGAGCTTGTTCTAGGTTGTTTAATGAATAAAGATTAAATAAAGAGCTTGTTTTATTTAACGACAAAGTAAGGAAAGATTGGGTTAACAGAGCTTGTTGTTATCTACGATTGATAATTTCAATGTTGTAATTGGGTGACAATTTTATGGTTAATTCACAAATTCATATCTTTTGGCAGAGAATGATCCTTTAACCAAGTTTCTTTCATTGATTATTTCTCACTCCATTTAACTTTGTGTTGTGTTATTATTCATTTGTATTCATATTTCATTTAGTTAATCAAATAAAAAACCCCCCATTTATTCTATTGTTGCTATTGGATAACAAATTTAATTAGAAACAATCCTCGTGAGAATGATATCTTACTCATCACTTTATTACTGGTGTGACTAGTATCCTTGCTAGTTTTGAACGCATCAAGTTTTTGGTGCCATTGTAGGGGATTGATTTTTTAATCGATTTGTTATTTTGTTTTTACTATTGATTCTTGATTTTTATTTTTGTTTGTTTGTGTTCAGGCTTTTATGTCCGAGGGTGAAGCAGACCAACGACTTAAGGGTATTAAGGAGTTTCTCAAATCCTTGAATTTAAGACTAAGTCAATCAATTTCAACCCCACTTCCAGAATTTGACCTTGCGTGACATACATCCCTTCCATCTTCCTGCAGTTCAACCACATCTGAATCGGAAGTAATGCCAGTACAAAACAATCAGACTCTTAAGGAGTTAGCGGCTCCAATTATTGATCAACAATCGTGATAGGTGTCTATTTATGTATTATTTTTATATCAATTCGTATATGTTTCTTTGCTATATTCCTTT
This sequence comes from Boswellia sacra, assembly GCA_013180625.2. Lineage (NCBI taxonomy): Eukaryota > Viridiplantae > Streptophyta > Magnoliopsida > Sapindales > Burseraceae > Boswellia > Boswellia sacra. Next base: position 30,422 of record SNVD02009714.1, read on the forward strand.
GTATTTTTATGTTTTTATGTGGTTTTGATGTTTGTAGGAGTTTTGGAGGAACTCGCACTAAATTGGAGTAAAACCCTTTATTTGCATCTCTGCTAGTCAACCAAATTCTCGGATTTAATTGTATTGATATACAATGAACCAGATGATGTGCTATATACTATTAAAAAGCTCTAGAAGTCTATTTTTTAGAGAAATTTACGGTTCATGAATCCATTTAGTGTACCAAAAGTAATGATCAAAATGGTGTGAGAAGTGCAGAATTGTAATTCCACAAATTGCTGTAGCATGTTATTATATGGGGCACTGTAGCAGAGTATATAAACATATTTTAGGGTTTTATTTATATAACAAGAGGAGGGGAGAACAAATTGGAGGCTGTCTCTCTGGATTTCTCTCATCTCTTGGAGTTCTTGAAGGAGAAAGAAGGCTTGGAAAGAGGAAGAACTACAATCCTAAGGAGATTTGCAAAGGATTTTCTAAGTTTTTCCTTTCCCTTTCATTTTCTGGAATGTTTCTATGTTATATTGCATTTATGATGTTTTTGAACATGTATAACTAAATCTGATTTGGTTGAGGGTGATTTCAAAGCCCTTGATATGGTTTTTTTGAGTTGATTGTGCAAGAAATTGTTATCCAATTCTCTAATTGAAGTTGCTTGTATTTTTCCATATTTAATGCTTATGATTGCTTGCTGATTGTATTTGGGTGGCCAACTGAATAGAATCTGGTTGCTGTCTATTGCTAGACTAGAAATCTTGATCCGTAATTGTCTACAATTTCTAATCGTTAGTAGCAAAATTGTGATCAGAGATTGCAATTGGAAAATATAACCTGAGTTATATAATCCGAACCTGTGTGGTTATTGCTTAGATCAACCTATCTTTCTTATCGTAATGCTTCCATTGAATTAAATTTAGAGAGCTTGTTCTAGGTTGTTTAATGGATAAAAATTAAATAAAAAACTTGTTTTATTTAACAACAAAATAAGGAAAGGTTGGGGTAACATAGCTTGTTGTTATCTACGGTTGATATTTTCAATGGTGTAATTGGATGACAATTCTATGTTAATTCGCAAATTCATATCTTGTGGTAGAGAATGATCCCTTAACCAAGTTTCTGATAGGTGTCTATTTATGTATCATTTTCATATCAATTCATCTATGTTTCTTTGCTATAATCCTTGGTATTTTTATGTTTTTGTATGGTTTTGATGTTTGTAGGAGTTTTGGAGGAACTTGCACCAAAGTGAAGTAAAACCTTCATTTTCACCTCTGCTAGTCAACCATCTTCTCGGATTTAATTGTAGTAATATACAATGAACCGAATAACATGTTATATACCGTTGGAAAGCTCTCAAAGTCTATTTTCTAGAGAAATTTATGATTCATATATCCATTCAGTGTACCGAAAGTTATAATCAAAACAGTGTGAGAAGTGTAGAAATGTAATTCCACAAATCACTATAGCATGTATAATACAGGACACTGTAGCAGGTTACCGTAGCAGAGTATATAAACACATTTTAGGGTTTTATTTGAATAACTTGAAGAGGGGAGAACGTGTGGGAGGCTTGAGATCTGGATTTCTCTCATCTCTTGGAGTTCTTGAAGGAGAACGAAAGCTTGGAAAGAGGAAGAACTACAATCTTAAGAGATTTTCATCAAATTTGCTAAGTTTTCCCTTTCCCTTTCATTTTCTGGAATGTCTCCATATTGTATTGTATTTGTATTGTGTCTGAATATGTGTAACTAAATCTGAATTGGTTGAGGGTGATTTCAAAGCTCTTGATATGATTTTTGTGAGTTGATTGTGCAAGATATTGTTATCCAATCCTCTAATTGAAGTTGCTTGTATTCTCCCATATTTAATGCCTATGATTACTTGCTGATTGTATTTGGGTGGCCAACTGAATATAATTTGGATGTTGTTTATTGCCAGACTAGAAATCTTGATCCGTAATTGTCTTAAATTGATAATCATTAGTAGCAAAATTGTGATCAGAGATTGCAATTGGAGAATATAACCTGAGTTAAATAATCCGAGCTTGTGTGGTTATTGCTTAGATCAACCTATCTTTCTTATCGTAATGCTTCCATTGAATTAAACTTAGAGAGCTTGTTCTAGGTTGGTTAATGGTTAGAGATTAAATAAAGAGCTTGTTTTATTTAACAACAAAGTAAGGAAAGATTGGGATAACAGAGCTTGTTGTTATCTACAGTTGATAATTTCAATGGTCTAATTGGATGACAATTCTATGATTTATTCGCAAATCCATATCTTGTGATAGAGAATGATCCCTTAGCCAAATTTCTGTCATTGATTAATTCTCACTTCAATTAAGTTTGCATTGTGTTATTCTTTATTTGCGTTAATATTTCATCTAGTTAATCAATCAACAAAACCCCCCATTTATTCTGTTTTCGCTTTCGAATAACAAATTTAATTAGAATAAATCCTCGTGGGAACGATATGTTACTCATCACTTTATTACTTGTGCGACTAGTATACTTGCTAGTTTCGAACGCATCAAGTTTTTGGCACCGTTGCCGGGGATTGATTTTCTAATCAATTTGTTATTCTATTTTTACTACTGATTCTTGATTTTTATTTTCTGATTGTTTGTGTTTAGGCTTTTATGTCCGAGGGAGAAGCGGATCAACGACTTAAGCGAATTAAGGAGTTTCTCGAATCCTCGAATTTAAGACTAAATCGGTCAATTTCAACTCCACCTCCAGAATTTGACCTTGCACGACATACTTCCCTTCCATGTTCTTGTAGTTCAATCAAATCTGAATCGGAAGTAATGGCGATGCAAAACAATCAGACTCTTAAGGAGTTAGCGGCTCCAATTATTGATCAACAACTGTTGTGCATAAATCTCAACCTTGTGGTAGAATTTGAGCTTAAATCTGGACTAATTCGTCTCTTGCCTACATTTCATGGTTTTGCAGAAGAGGATCCTATCAAATACCTCAGAGAATTTTATATGGTATGCTCAAGTATGAAGCCAACTGGTGTGTCTGAGGAGCAAATAAAATTGAGAGCTTTCCCATTCTCATTAGCAGATTCGGCGAAAGATTGGCTATACTATCTACCATCGGGTACCATCACCACGTGGAATGAGATAAGTAAACTCTTTTTAGAGAAATACTTTCCCATTTCAAAAGCTATAAGCATTAGAAAAGATATTTGTGACATTCGACAACACAATGGAGAATCACTTTATGAATATTGGGAGAGATTTAAAAAATTATGTGCTAGCTGTCCAAACCATCAAATTAGTGATGGACTTCTTATTCAATATTTCTATGAGGGCCTCCTACCAATGGAAAGGAGTATCATTGATGCTGCTAGTGGTGGAGCACTAGTTAATAAAACACCGGAAGTTGCAAGGTATTTGATTAGCGACATGGCAACGAACTCCCAACAATTCAGCAGCCAATTTGAGTCACAACTGCCAAGGAGAGTAAATGAGGTAAGTACTCCGAACATTGAACAACAACTTTTTGAACTTACCTCTCTTGTAAAAAAAATGACTGTAGGACATATGCAGCAATCTTATGTATGTGGAGTGTGTTCTACCACGGACCATCCTACTGACATGTGTCCAACTTTGTAAGAAGGAGATACGGAACAAGCCAATGCCATGGGTGGATTTCTAGCACAACCAAGCCAAAGTTACAGTAATCATCAACCAATCACCCCAAATGCCATACCAAATCGGCCACCAGGTTTCAATCAACCAAGAGTGCAGCAACCATTTCAAATGCAACCACAGCCAGCACCACAACTAGCTCCACAAAACTCAGGTATGGCTCTCCAGGACATTGTTAAAGTACTTGCTACTAACACAATGTAATTTCAATAGGAAACTAGGGCAAGTATCCAAAACCTGGAAAATCAAATGGGACAATTGGCTACTAACATGAGCAAATTCGAGAGTCAAAGCTTAGAAAAATTACCTTCTCAGACAGTGATCAATCCAAGAGAGAATGCTAGTGCAATAACTTTGAGAAGTCGAAAGCAATTATAAGTCCCACAAAAAAAGTCATAAACTAATGAAGGGGATGACACCACTTCCACCATGAACAAAACATCATCTTCTAAGGTAGATCTTAAACTCAAATTCCTTCTTATGTTACTCCTCCACCATTTCCTAGCAGATTTGCAAAGTCAAAGAAGGAGGAATAAGAACAGGAAATCTTGGAAACTTTTCGCAAGATTGAGGTAAATATACCACTTTTGGATGCTATTAAGCAAGTGCCTCGTTATGCAAAATTTCTCAAGGAGTTATGCACCAACAAGAGAAAGTTGAAGGGAAATGAGAAAGTAAGTGTAGGGGAAAATGTTTCAGCTGTACTACAAAGAAAAATTCTTCCGAAATGCAAAGATCCAGGTACGTTCACCATTCCATGCACCATTGGTAATACCAAGTTTGAAAGAGCTATGTTAGATTTAGGAGCATTTATTAATGTCATGCCATATTCTATTTATGCTTTTTTAAATCTTGGACCTCTTGAGGAAACTGGTATTACCATTCAACTTGCTGATCGTTCTAATGCATATTCCAAGGGAGTTGTGGAAGATGTGCTTGTGCAGGTGAATCAATTGGTTTTCCCAGCAGACTTCTATGTTCTCGAAATGGAGGATGAGACATCTCCTAATCCAACACCGATTCTTTTAGGGAGACCATTCTTGAAAGCTGCTCGAACTAAGATTGATGTTCATGATGGCACTCTTACCATGGAATTTGATGGCTAGGTGATCCGTTTCAATATTTTTTAGGCAATGAGGTACCCTAGTGACTTGCATTCTATTTTTGCAGTTGATGTTATTGAGTCTTTGCCACAACAACATTTTGAGTTAACTCGTAAGGATGGATTGGAAGTGGCTTTTAGCGAGCACATAGGGACAGAAAACTCCAAGGAATCAAGAAGGTTGATAAAAGTGTCCAAAGAAATGGAGGAAGCTGTGGCAAGCTTAGACGAGACCATAGCCATAACCACAAATAGGTATGATGTTTCGTGCATTCAATTTCCTTTATCTAATGTGAAACTTCTCCCTTCTGTGATGAAAGCCACTACCTTAGAGCTTAAGCCTCTTCCAGATCATTTGAAGCATGGATTCCTGGATGAGAATGATCCCTTACCAGTTACAATAGAAATGGGTCTTGCACCACTACAAGAAGAGAAACTCGTCCGAGTACTTAGAGATCATAAAATAGCTATTGGGTGGATGATTGCTAACATCCAAGGCCCAGCCATATGCATGCAACAATTTTGTTGAAAAAAGGATCCAAGCCCACTAGAGAAGCACAGCGGAGATTGGACCCTCCCATGATGGAACCAACGTCGGGCTGAGGACGTTAAACCAAGCGCTTATTGGGAGGCAACCCAATGTTTTTAACAAATAATAAAAAAAGAAAATAAGAAAATAAGGTAATAATGATCGATTTTTGTGTCTCGAGGAGACTCCTTTCGTATGCCATCAAATTGATCAGGTTTTATCTCTCTTTGCCATCTGTCTTATTTGTTTTTATATTTTTTTATTTGTTTTTTACTTTTGTTTGCTGATGCGTTTGAAACTAGCAAGTATACTAGTCGCACAAGTAATAAAGTGATGAGTAAGATATCGTTCCCACGAGGATTGATTCTAATTGAATTTGTTATTTCCAGCAACAATTAACTAAATGGGGGGTTTTGTTGGTTGATTAACTAGATGAAAAACTGAATACAACGGTAATTAATGAATAACACAATGCAAACTTAATTGAAATGGGAATTAATCAATGATAGAAATCTGGTTAAGGGATCATTCTCCACCACAAGATATGGATTTGCGAATTAATTGTAGAATTATCATCCAATTACACCATTGAAATTATCAACCGTAGATAACAATAAGCTCTGTTATCCCAATCTTTCCTTACTTTGTTGTTAAATAAAACAAGCTCTTTATTTAATCTCTATCCATTAAACAACCTAGAACAAGCTCTCTAAATTTAATTCAATGGATGCATTACGATAAGAAAGATAGGTTGATCTAAGCAATAAACACACAAGCTCGGATTATTTAACTTAGGTTGTATTCTCCAATTGCAATCTCTGATCACAATTTTGCTACTAAGGATTAGAAATTCAAGACAATTACGGATCAAGATTTCTACTCTAGCAATAGACAACAACCAAATTATATTCAGTTGGCCATTCCAAATACAATCAGCAAGCAATCATAAGCATTAATATGGGAAAATACAAGCAATTTCAATTAGAGAATTGGATAACAACTTCTTGCACAATCAACTCACAAAAACCATATCAAGGGCTTTGAAATCACCCTCAACCAATTCAGATTCAGTTACACATGTTCAAAAACGTCATAAATACAATACGATATATAAAAATTCCAGAAGATGAAAGGGAAATGATGAACTTAGCAAATCTGATGAAATCTATTAGGATTTGTAGTTCTTCATCTTTCCAAGCCTTCAATCCCCTTCAAGAACTCTAAGAGATGAGAGAAATCCAAAGATGTAGCCTCTAACACGTTCTCCCCCCCTTCAAGTTATCAAAATAAAACCCTAAAATGTGTTTATATACTCTGCTACAGTAACCTGCTACAGTGCCCCGTATTATGCATGCTACAGAGATTTGTGGAATTATATTTCTACACTTCTCATACTGTTTTGATTATAACTTTTGGTACACTGAATGAATTCATGAACCGTAAATTTCTCTAGAAAATAGACTTCGAGAGCTTTCCAACGGTATACAACATGTCATCGGGTTTATTGTATATCAATACAATTAAATCCGAGAAGATGGTTGACTAGCAGAGGTGAAAATGAAGGGTTTTACTCCATTTTTGTGCAAGTTGCTCCAAAACTCCTACAAACATCAAAACCACACAAAAACATAAAAATACCAAGGAATATAGCAAACAAACATGGACGAATTGATATGAAAGTAATACATAAATAGACACCTATCAAATTCCCCCACACTTAGACTTTGCTAGTCCTCGAGCAACTACAAATGTGAAACAAAACTAAACCGAAACAGAATCATAGAAAAATTAAAACGCACAAATGCTTCAACTTGCAAATAGGCCTCAAAGATTGTACATAATTATAACCCAAGGAAAACTTCAAAATAATACACTTGATCAAGAATTTTATCTCAAAGATTAGTTTCGCTTCACTTCAATTCCTCAAGTGTGTGTGTGTAGAGCCATTCTCACCTAATCACTTGTAACCCGGATGAGTTTATGCATAAAAATGAATCATATTTAATAGTGAAGATGTGTGTATAAATGAACTCCATAGGCCTGCTTTTTAAGTCACTCTCCACTAATGTAGACATGCACAACACCAAGGATCAAGTAGGACTTTATTAAGCTTGTAACGTTTGGCTTGGGTGAAGGTATGATGAAGGATACTAATTTGGCTCAAATCATTCAAGATTATGTAGAGCTCAACCCTATAACACAACTTTATTTCAATTCACCAGGTTCCTCCCCCAAACTGATTTAGAACACTCAACTTCTTTTTTTCTTTTTTTTTTTTTGTAGAAAACAAAAGAAACTACACCCCCACACTTTATTGTTTCATTCTTTTTAAGAACAGCCAAGGGTATAGATCTCTTTTTCTTCTTTTTTTTCTGTTTTTTCTTTAACTGCAATTCCCCTCCCCCACACTTAAACAACACATTGTCCTCAATGTTTAAGTACGTGGAAGATAAGTATAGATTGTTTTTTTTCTCTTTTTTTTGTTTTTTACAAACATAATAAAACTCACTTGCATCGCTCATGGCACAATCCAACCTCCTCTGACTTCCCAAAACAAGAACATAAATTCAAAATGTCATCGTGAATGATTTACATGCTCATAGGTAAGGGACAAACTGTTTGGAAAAAAATTCATTTGAGGTTAGGAAATCTTTTTAGTGAGTTAACAAAAAAAAAAGGCTTACAAAGGCTCAAAGGGGTAACTAGGGATCAATTTCAATCAAGGTTGGCTATTAAGGCTCAAACGGTCCAAAGATGGCCTAAATCATTTCCCCAATATTGCACAGTCTAGGATTTCGCCTCGAGTGACCATCAAACAGGTTCTAGAATTCATTGAAATCTGAAGAAACACTTAAATTGCATAAACCTTTTCTAAGTAAACAAATAACTCAGTGATAATGGCTCGGTGCTCAATGTTGTGCAAGGAATCAAAGGTAAAGCAAAAACTAATATACATTTCAAGCACACTGATCCATGCATCATTTATCATTTTCCAAGAGTTATTCTTAATTCAATCATTATCTTATCATCGACACACAAAATGCAAGAAACGAGGTACGTGGCATTGTTACACCTGAGTCAAGATTGTATATTTCAACAATCCTTAGGACCAGTAGTCCGCAGACTTAAGTTTTCCAGCCTATATACCTTTATTATGAAAGAACAAAACAAGAAACAAGACATTTCAAACAACATGAAATAAAAAAACTACAGATTTATTTAGAGAGAATGCGTTTCAAGAGTTAAGGAAACCCCATATTCTGCCATTCTCAGGTTTTTCCACAATTTTTTTTTTCGAATCGAAACTGATAAAGACAAAAACACACAAAAAGCTCCCCCTAAATTACACAAAAATTAAAATTACTGTTAAAATAACAAAGGCCAAAAAAGCCAGTAAGCAAAAACAAGTCGTTAGAAATGGGTCTAAAAAGTTTAGAGCTAGCCTCTGCTATTCAAGCCATTAGGGATTGAAAGAGATTCCCAAAAATGCGTTTCAAGAGGAATTGAACTTTTTAAGCCACCACTCTAAAAGCCCTATGACTGAGAAAAATATTACCTGTGGGGTGAAAAGAAAAACACTGAAAAAACTCAAAAGAAATGACATGAAAAACCAATTAAACCACTAAAAGAAAGTAAACAAAAACGAAGCAAACCAAATAAGATAGCAGATTACAAATGGAGCGTTAAATTCCAGTCTACGCCTTTTAGTGCCTTCTCCAAACTAATCTATACGAAAGCCGTTGTGGTGATAGGCGAATAGACGAATGCTTGTAATTTATCAATTAACTCCCTGCAGTTGAAGCTGTAACCAGGATTTGCCTCGCCGACTGTGAGATGAAGTTTTTTTCTACTGCTTGATCAAGAAAAGACAACAAACCATCAAAAAAATTATTGACATTTAACAAAACCAATGGGTTCCCGATGGATGTTTAGCTGTGCCCAAGAGGTGATTTGAAATATCTCCTCTAATGTACCATAACCACCGGACAAAGCTATAAATGCATAAGATTTAATGACCATATGTGCAATACCCTCATGCATACTAGAAACCTGTAACTCTTCCCCCATGGTGTTGCCTACGATATCTCGTACAGCTAATGGTTTAGGGATAATGCGAGAACTTTGCTCCCTCATAGGGATGCAGCTGTCGACACACACCCCATTAACCCAAGACTACCCCCTCCATAAATCAAATGAATACCCCTCGCAGCTAATGTCCTACCAAGATCAAGAGATGCTGTTGTAAAATCTCCATCTTTACCAAATTGCGATCCACAAAATACGCATATATTTTGGAATAGCCAAATTGGTGTTTTCTCCATTCTACAAGTGCTCTAACCCT
>SNVD02009716.1:0-38995 GCA_013180625.2 Boswellia sacra
GCTTGATGTGATCAAACAGGTACCTTCTTATGCAAAGTTTTTGAAAGACTTGTGCACTGTGAAAAGAAAACTAAATGTGAAAAAGAAGGCCTTTCTATCCGAGCAAGTAAGTGCTATTCTTCAAAATAATAATACAGTGAAATATAAGGATCCAGGTTGTCCTACAATTTCATGTGTTTTTGGAGACCATAAAATTGAACAAGCTTTACTTGATCTTGGTGCTAGTGTGAATTTGCTTCCATACTCAGTTTTTCAAAAACTCAATCTAGGTGAGTTAAAAACAACTTCTGTCACTCTTTTGCTTGCTGATAGATCAATTAAAGTACCAAGAGGAATAGTAGAAGATGTGTTAGTTCAAGTCGATAAATTCATTTACCCAGTGGATTTAATCGTCTTGGACACACAACCAGTGGAAGTAAGCAATTCAATTCCTGTTATTTTAGGGCGTCCATTTCTAGCTACTTCTAATGTTTTGATTAATTGCAGGAATGGAGTCATGAAGCTATCATTTGGGAACATGACATTAGAACTTAATGTTTTTAATATGTGCAAACAACCAAATGAAGAAGAAGATGAAGTTGATCAAGCCAATGTAATTGAATCTAATGTGGAAGATCACATCCAAAAAGGGAGTTCTTCTGACCCTTTGGAAACTTCTCTAGTGAATTCATTAGAATCAAGCATGGAACTAGAGTCTGATCTTTCTGATATATGCTCTTTATTGGATTGGGCACAGGTGATGGAAAAAGGCTCAAAATCAAGATTTGAAGAATTGGGGCAAATGAATGAAAGCAAGGAAGATGAAGCTCCCAAGCTAGAATTGAAGCCCGTACCTGAAGGACTGAAATATGCATATCTTGGGGAGAATCAGACATATCCGGTGGTAATTTCTTCATCCCTCACATGCGAGCAACAAGGTAAGTTGATAGAAGTGCTTAAAAGGCATAAAAATGCAATTGGGTGGACTTTAAAAGATATAAAAGGCATTAACCCTTTAATTTGCACACATAGAATACATTTAGAGGAAAATGCCAAAACATCTCAACAACCTCAAAGGAGATTAAATCCACACATGAAAGAGGTCATTAGGGCTGAAGTTCTCAAACTACTTGATGTGGGAATTATCTATCCTATTTCTGATAGTAAGTGGGTAAGCCCTACACAAGTAGTACCTAAAAAATCTGGCATCACAGTGGTTAAAAATGAAAAGGGTGAATTATTGCCAACTCGTGTCTCATCTCGTTGGAGGATGTGCATTGATTATAGAAAATTAAATGCTGTCACTAGAAAAGACCATTTTCCCTTATCCTTTCTTGACCAAATTCTTGAAAGAGTAGCAGGAAACCCCTACTACTGCTTTCTTGATGGATACTCAGGCTACTATCAAATCCCCATTACACTTGAAGACCAAGAAAAGACCACATTCACGTGCCCCTTTGGCACTTTTGCATTTAGGAGAATGCCTTTTGGACTTTGTAATGCCCAGCCACTTTTCAAAGATGCATTTTAAGCATTTTCAGTGACATGGTTGAGCATTGTTTAGAAGTTTTCATGGATGATTTAACTGTCTTTTGAAACTCTTTTGATAATTGTCTTGAAAATTTAGAAAAAGTCCTAAAAAGGTGTGTAGAAAAAGGTCTTTATTTTTGAATTGGGAAAAATGTCATTATATGGTCACTTCGGAATTGTCTTAGGTCATGTGGTGTTTTCTAAGGGAATTGAAGTGGACAAAGCAAAAGTGGAATTAATTTCCCATTTACCTCCCCTAAAAACAGTCAAAGAGGTTCGTTCATTCTTAGGCATGCTGGATTTTATAGGAGGTTCATAAGAAATTTCAGTGCTATATCTAAACCTCTTTGTAACCTCTTAATAAAAGACACTTCTTTTGAATGGACTCAAGAATGTCAAAATGCCTTTGATAAATTAATTGGACTTTTAACAACTGCTCCCATTATGCAATCTCCTGATTGGTCCTTGCCTTTTGAATTGATGTGTGGATGCATTGCTATGCGTTGGTGCTGTGCTTAGGACACATAAAAGAAGTAAGCCTTATGTAATATACTATGCAAGTAGGACTTTAAATGATGCACAAATGAATTACACAACAACTGAGAAAGAACTACTTGCAGTAGTATTTGCATTGGACAAATGAATTTTAATTTTCTGTTGCTACTGTACCTTGGTTTGCTAACATTGTAAATTTTCTTGCGACAGGGAAAATGCCACCTCATTGGAATGCTCAAGACAAAAGAAAATTTTTAACTGAGGTGAAAAATTTTTACTTGGATGACCCATATCTGTTCAAATATTGTCCAGACCAAATAATGAGAAGATGCATACCCGACAATGAGGTAAGTAGTGTCATTAACTTTTGTCATTCTGAAGCATGTGGAGGACATTTTTAATCTAGAAAAACAACTGTTAAGATCTTACAATGTGGATTTTATTGGCCCACCTTATTTAAAGATGCACATGCATTTTGCAAAACGTGTGAAAATTGTCAAAAATTGGGATCTATTTCAAAAAGAAACATGATGCCGTTGAATCTCATTCTTGTCGTTGAAATCTTTGACTGTTGGGGTATTGATTTTATGGGACCCTTTCCACCGTGATTTGGTTTTGTGTACATCCTTGTTGCAGTAGACTATGTTTCAAAATGGGTCGAGGCAATTCCATGTCAAAACAATGATCACAAAACAGTTGTCAAATTCTTGAAGGAGAATATCTTAAGTAGATTTGGAATTCCTCGAGCCATTATTAGTGATGGGGTACACATTTTTGTAACAAACCATTTGAAACTTTAATGAAGAAATATGGAATAACCCATAAAATTTCTACACCTTATCACCCACAAACAAGTGGACAAGTTGAATTAGCTAATAGGGAGATACAACAGATCTTAGAAAAAACGGTTAACCCAAATCGTAAAGATTGGTCTTTAAGACTTAATGATGCACTCTGGGCTACCGAACTGCTTTCAAAACATCATTGGGATGTCTCCTTATAGATTAGTTTATGGAACCTGTCACTTGCCCAGTGGAAATTGAACATAAAGCTTATTGGGCCATTAAAACATTTAACACAAACTTAAATGATGCTTGCAAGTTACGTAAACTCCAACTGAGTGAACTTGAAAAAATCAGGAATGAGGCTTATGAAAATTCTAAAATCTACAAAGAAAAAATGAAGGTTTTTCATGACAAATTTATTGTTAGAAAATCTTTTGAAACTTCACAAAAAGTTCTTTTGTATGATTCAAGGTTGCATTTATTTCCTGGTAAACTTCGGTCACGTTGGACTGGGCCTTTCATTGTTAAAAATGTTTTCCCTCATGGAGCAGTAGAAATTGAGAACCCAAAGAATGGTCATGTGTTTAAAGTTAATAGACAACGGTTAAAACCATTCTTTGAAAATTTTGACCAAAATGAAGAGTCTATTGCTTTAGTCGATCCTTTTTTAAGGATTGATTTTTCCCGGTCAAGTGGCGGATACGATACTCCGTGACTATTAAAGTCGGTTTTTCAGTTCCCTAAAAACTGTTGCTCACCTTGCATCCATTTTCTTTTCTTCTCTCTCATTTTCTTCACATGGATACCATTCTCTCAAAATTGCACACACATTTTCCCTCTCTTCCTCAAAATGATTTGCTTAAAATTTATAAAGCTCGTGCAGAAAGACTAAGGTTGTTGATGCGTAAGGGTATTCCTGCTGATTTAAGATGGTTAATTGAAGCCAAGGTTCGATTCTCTTGTGAGTTTTCAGATAATCTTGTTTCCCATATGCAAGGTTTGGGAAAAAGCTCTTATGCCAAAAGCGAAGAGAAAAAAGTTTACAAGTTTGTCTAAATGTGCCAGATGGACTTGTAACCAGCGTTGCCGCTCCTTGGGATATTTGTCTAACAATCGAGAGGATAAACTACAGTTCATCAAGAATGGACTGAGGAAGGAGTCTTTGGATGATATCCGAACGACTCTTGAGACGCATTCTTGTGGACTTGTGCAGCGTGAAAATTTTAATTTGTGGACACAATTCCGAGATGAGCAGGAACGCTATAGTCTTGGGAATCTGACTCAAAACGACCCTGTTTGCCAGTTTATAAGAAAACTGGATGGGAAGCATATCCCCCAACTCATAGAAGGTGTTTAAGCCGTTTCTGGACGTAAAACCAGAGGAAGATGTGAGCCACAGTCACAACTACCTGTACATATGCATGCGTGCCATCATTTTTGAATTTTAATGCTTCATTGCTGTCATTTTTGAATTTGTATCTTTTGTTGACTTATGGTGTCTATTCATCATCTTTGAATTTTGTGCATTATTGTCACTTTTTTTCACAAACAATCGAGCTACCTAGATAGATATCATCATTAACATACCTTTTTGCACTCCCTAAATACCACATGTCTTGTTCTCTTCTTCACACATAGTTAGAGAGTCACATAGACATGGAGGGAACTTCAAAACGTCGAATCCAAAGGATATGTGTCTTCTTTGGATTCGCGACCGGGTAAAAGTGAAGAGTTCGTAGAAGTAGCGAATTACTTGGTAGGCTACTGGCTGAAAAGAAAGATCATGTGTTTATGGGGAGGTTAGCTCGGGTTAGTGGGTTGCGTATCAACAGCTGCACATTAGGAGTAGTCAAGTTTTAGGAGTTATTCCTAAAGCTTTGGCTGTAGAAAGTATTGTTGGAAAAACGGTTGGGAAGGAGTTACTAGGTCTCCTCTATGCATGAACGCATGGCACATATGCTCATCAATTCAGATGCCTTTATTGCTTTACCAGGTGGCTTTGGCACTCTTGAAGAAATTTTTCAAATTGCCTCTTGGGCCCAACTGAATCTCCATCAAAAACCCATAGGTTTGTTGAATGTTAAAAATTTCTTTGATCCTTTGATAAGTTTTGTTGATGCAGCTGTAGAACAAAATTTTATCCCACATTGGGCGAGAAAGATCCTTGTTTCTGCCACTTCTGCTGGTGAGTTATTTGACAAATTACAAGAAGTTGAGTATGAACCTGACCCAGCTAGTACTCAAATTAATTGGGCAGGAGGGCAAAACAAAAAGTGCAAATTGGATTTGAATCTCCGTTGGTAATTTTTTTGTCTTTTATTTTATTTTATTTTTAGCATGTTATTTTATGAGCCTTTCAGGTCATCTCTCTTGAATAACAGAAGCTTCAGGTAATGTCTCATATACTTTATCTCTCTACATTTAAACATTGAGGACAATGTTTCATTTGGTTGGGGGGGAAGGATAGTAGACATAAGTGTGTCTTGAAATTTTATTTTTTCTTGCAAAAAAAAAAAAGTGAGTTAGTAATTAGATTCAGAGTGCGGTGTAAGGAGTTCAAATCCTTTTGAGACGCATTCTGGGTCAGGAATGGCAGAGTATGGAGAGTCAGTTTGAACTCTTGAAATCCATTCTAACCAATTTGTCATTTTATTTTGATCTTATGAACTCATTTTAACTAACTTGATATTATTTAGACTTGATTTTTGAATTTTATAACAAGGAAGTCTTATTCATTTCACTTTGAATTATTCAAATCTATGAACTCTCACAACCTTATCATTTAAAAAAAAAATTTGTGTGCTTATGTACTCATTAAGCAAGTATTCATGAACCTTTCTTCACACACACAAATATACCTTGATGCATGATTGTGGTGTGGCAAAATGAAATGTTTGAATATTTGAGTTCTTTTGTTTTGTTAGGATAACAACACAAAGGAAGGGGAAAGTTAAAAAAAAAAGCAAAAAAAAGAAGAAAAAAATAACAATTGTGGATAAGTTTGGTCTCGTAGCCTCCTTAATTCGAGCAATTAAGCCCTAGGGGTGCCTTAACACCTAATACCCTAAGACCAATTGGTTTGGGAGCTATTGGTCCAAAGCTCGCTACATGGATTAAGGAGAAAGCTTAATTGGATTGAACATTGCACTATCCATAAGTTTCTAAGCAAAAATAAAGCATCGGCAACCCGAGTCGTTAAGCTCGAAGGGGTGTCTTAACACCTAATGCCCTAAGGCCAACTGGTCTGGGAGCCATTAGCCTAAGGCTCGCTACATGGGTTAAAGATGCATTCTTTCAAAAAAAAAAAAAAAACAACACATATATATATAAAATAAATGAATGTCCCCTACCTAAAGTTGTTAGCCTTAACAAATATTAGAACCGATATGGCTTCTTTCTAATAAGCCCCATAGTCATGTGTTGACTGAGCACAAAAAGAAAGTTTATAGATATCTTGACCGAAGGGTACATGAGTCATAAAAAAAATAATAATAATTGGTTGAGAGTTTGTTTATTTGGATAAAATCAAGGAGAGTACAATAATGACCACCTTGGATGTAAAATTCTATAAATCACTTCTAAATAATAACGCTTTAATTGCTAGAGACTAGCAATAAGCTAGTTGTGGGGTGTGATGAACACTTAAATATGCATGTTTAATAAGAGTTTAATTCATTATATTGCATTAATAGTGTCATTAAATTCCTCAACTTAAGCATATTTGTAGTATTTGCATCTTTGGAATTAATTCCTCTTCATTTTGGTTTTGTTATAGGTTTGGTAAAATGGGCATACCTTTCTATTTATAGATCAGAATTGTGCAAATCATAATGTTTTGGAAAGCTGATTCAATTGTCTACAAGATTGTATTTCACAAGCATCATCAAATTCGGGCTCTTAGTAGACCAAAATTGGGCTTGAAATGAACCCATCTACAGTCTCGGCCCAGTCTGACCAGGCCTCAGTATTTGGACCGTATCTCTCAAAATGCGTATCCAAATTGTGCAAATCAATATGTTCTAGAAAGCTGAGAGAAATATCTACAACGTTGATGAAGACATGTGATTAAAATTCACAACATTTCGATGTCAAAATTGATGGTCAAAGTCAGTGCCTAATGATCCCAATTGTCAAAGATATTTACAACTAATATTTGACAATTATGCCCTTGTAATTTGACAAGTTTGCCCCTGGATGTATCTATAAATCGAGGTGTCTTGTGACCCATTAGGGCATCTTGGCCTTGGCTGGAACATTTTGGCTTTGGCTAGGATCTTGTATTGTGTTTTGTGTGTTTATGTATTAATGAATTTCCTTTTTCTTGCATTTTATTTTCTTTCTATTATAATGTTCTTCTAATTTCTCTTTTGCTAAGGTGAAAGGGTGAAATCCTTGATATGAGAATGAGGATTTTCTAACCCTTAATATGTGCTTAATAATCTTAATCTTATAATGTTTATTCAATATGATTTATATTTAATTTCTTAATCAATCTTGACACCACTCGTAAAGTGGAGGTCTTGATCCATTTTCGACAATACTTGGCACATCAAATGCTTGGATCCTTTCTAGATGATGTATGGTTCTTCCTTATCGACACGAATCTAGTTTGGAACCTTGATTTGTTGTAGACATATGATGATTGACACATTGGATGCTTGAACCCATTTACAAGAAGTGGTATAAATGTTGGTAATGAAACAAATATAATTCATATAACTAAAATGAGCTAATTATCCTTATTCAAAATATCGAAGGGGGATCCCCTAACCTTAGCTTTCATTATTATTGTGTTAGTTCCTCTTGTATTTTAATTATTCTATTGTTTATGAACTTTTTATTTTATTTACTATGGTAGGTTCTACCACCTTATGAAATTGTTCTTTAATTTACTATGGTTGGTTATACCACCTATCTTCATGGATGGTTTTACCTCCTCTTGCTTTTTGTTTTATATTTGAATGGTCGGTAATACCACCTACCATCTTACATACTTGTTGATATTATCATGTCACCTCTTTGAATCATCCATAGCACATTTGTTTAGCTTATAATTTGTAACGCTAAAATTTCCTTCCTCGTGGATCGACCCCGGTCTCACCGGGTTTATTACTTCGATACTCCTATACTTGGGAGACAATCCTTTTTCGGATGTGTCAATACTCATATTGACCACTCACAGAATTGTATGTTAAGATGATAAAGATTGATGTTAATATGAGTTTAATCAACTCTAATACATGCTTGGTTTTAAAATGACTTTATGAAGCTCAGATATTTCAATTATGTAAAGTTTCATTGTTTTCAGTTATGTGCAGTATAACTTTCGATCAGTGCTTCATGTCTGACTCTGTTTTTTTTGCTTATGAGTTGATGTATCAATAAGGTGAGTCATGTCAACAATGTCGTTTTAAGGGAAAGTTTGTTCAGTGGCAGGAAGAATTTGGTGATTTAAAAGCTCATGATCTATAAGATTGCCTTGATTAATGAAGATTTTTCAAAAATATTTTTAGAAATTACTATAATTAATGAGATAAAAAACTGTGAAAAGAGATATTTCTCTTTCTTTAATTTTGGAAAACAGATTTTAATCAAATTTGAATTCTTAGAATTTGGATTGGATTGGGATTTTGTGATAGTTGTATCACACTTGGTTATTACTTCTTGATTATGTAAATTCCATATTTTATTTGTTTTGTTAACCCTAAAATCGTAGTAAAGCTTCTCTCTTCTCTCTTCAACCATCAAGGCCAAATGCAAAGCTACAACCCCATCTTCTTCAACTGAACCCGAAACCACTAGCTCTTCTTTATTCTTTAACTATTTGACTGAAGAGGAAACAAGCTAGCAATAGCAGCAGGTTCAACAAGAACAAAATGCTGACTAAGAAATCGAACTAGAGCAATCGCCTCCGACAGAACCAGAGCAATCATCCATTAGAGAACCAGATTTGACTTCGACTTTACCAGTTGCAATTGGCCCAGCGATGAGTGAGGATGATGATGTCATGTTTGGTGAGGTGCGAGACCGTGTCAATCCTTGTAGTCACAAGTTCTTGAAGCAAGAGAATGAAAAAAGATTTAGGTGATGCACTTCAAAGAGAGAGATTCATGTGGAGAGGCCTGTCATCGACTTTGATAACTATCAGCTTAGAGAAATGATCGAATCTAGACACTGGATGAGGACGGTAACAAATTTAACTCCTTTTGTTAAAACTCTTGTTCAAGAATTCTATGCCAATATTTTTCCATGCATTGATGATCTTAGGAGTTATTACTATTATAAGGTTTATTGTAGAGGGAAGTTGGTCGTATTTTCTCTGAATGTCATACATTAATTTAATGAAATTCCTATTGGCATTCCGCATACTGTTGGCAATGAATTGAATATGAGTGAGGTCACATATGAGCTAACTAGGAGTAGAAAGGTTCATTGGGATCCACATGATGGCATAGATAAAAAACATTTGATTTTGAAATATCATTTATTGCATAAAATCACTCGATTCAATTGGTTCCCATCCACACACCAAAATAAAGTTAGAGAGGATAAAGCCAAGTTTCTTTACTGTCTTGGCACAAATCGACCAATTAATCTTGGATTGTGGATGTCTAACTACATTGTTCAGATTGCAACTTATTAATCTCATCAAAAGCTTTTGGTTTTGCCTTGTTTGATTCACGCATTATTGATGTGAAATGAGATTGCATTGGAAGATCATGAGATTACTAAAGAAATTCTGCCAACCATCAAGAAAGGTTTGATGACAAGGATTAAAAATGTTCTTTAGAGGGAGAAAATACCTCGGAGACAGCCTAGATAGAGAAGTCCCAGACCAGATCAGATAACATCTATCATAGAACAGCTTACTCTAATCACTTCTCCTTTAGCTGATCTTGTGCAAGAAAATCAAGCTATCAAGGACAAGCTGCAAAGGCTTGAAGAGAGGCTTGAGACCAGAGCGAGTGGTGAAACATCAATGAAGAAAAGGAAGAGGAAGGACAAGGAGAGGAGTAAAAAGCAATCTAAACCAGTTGCTGAAGAATTTTTTTCAAAGTCAGTAGCTAAACCTCCCAAACCACCAGAAACTGAATCAACTCCTATTACATCTCCACTTCATGTCACACAGCAAGCTACTGAAACTTTGATGGACATTTCCCAAAAGACTGAAACCACAGCAGAGAGACAAGCTAGAGAGATTCGTGAGATAGTTGCTGCTGTTGCTACTTCTACTAAAAATAGTGCTCAACAAGCTACCATATCAACTCGTACTGATACTTCTCCCAAACCAGCATTTACCCGATGTAAGACTACTGCTAGAAAGACCATATTGTGGCTCTCAAAGCTGTTTGTGCACAAGTCTGCCAGACTTAACTGAACCAGAATTAACTACGCCCGAGTTCATTACATTTTCTTTGTCTTTTATGTGTTTTGGAACTTTATTTTTTGGCACTTGTTATGAAAACAAGGGGGAGCAGAATAGAGTTTATACGAATGTTATGTTTATGTGCTTAGAATTTAATAATTTTTGTTGATCAATTTGTAGGAACATGAATTGTGGTTGAACTGCTATGCTATGCAGTTTGTAATTGTGATGTTTTGCAAGTTTAATGTTTGCTTAAGGGGGAGTGACATTTCTTGATTGTTTGTGATGTTGTGTTGTTTCTGAGTAATTGATATTATGTTGCTTTTATATTTTACTTTGGGTTTATTGTAGAACAGTTTGGATAGCACAAGTTGTTGATATTTTTTGTTTGATATTTGTTTCTGTGTAGATATTAGATATTTTGGTTATGTTATTTCATTTATGTCTATTGTAACTGAAAGCTGGATATTCATGTTTTTGTGAATTTTTGACTAAGTGCTTACATTCTGTTTTCAGTTATCTTACACTTAATCGTGTAGGATTTTGTTCACAGAAACATGTAAATGTTTTCATCATAAAATGCCAAAGAGGAAGATTGTTAGTGTCAATGTGACATGTGGCATGCATGTGTAATGCATAATTTATTTTTGTCATCTTATGATTAAACATTAATTTGGATATTTTATATTGGGAGAATTTTTAACAAAAATAGGATAACTTGATTTAGTATTCTAGTTGAATATGAAGTTTTATATTGACCATATCTTATTAGATTAGGATATTCTTTTTAGTGTTCTAGTTTAATTAGGATAATGTCTTTTTACTTCCTATATTGTTCGATATTTATCTAATAATCCTATTTTAGTTTTGCAGGACTTTGATGATGATTAAGATTGTTGATTGCATGAATAATATAGCTGTTCATGTAAGTTATATAAAACGAAGCACTCAAGGCTTAAAAAGAGAGCCAAGAGAGTGGTGTTTTGTGTAGAAAACGTTGAGAGCACTTGAGTCTCTTTGTTTTTTATGATCTTCATTCTAAAATCTTTATGATTTTGTTTGTTTCAACTGTGCATGACTCATGTGTGTTAGGTATGTGCATAGATCTGATTTGTGAGAGTTTATTGAGTTGTGTAAGCTTAAGAGAGTTGAGTGATTACATGATTCTGTAACAGTTATCGTGGTTATGTCTGACTAAACCGTTGTAGTTAAGTCCGACGAATCTATAAAGAGCAACATCAGAAGAGTGTGCGAAGGACTTTGGCCATGATCAAAGGTGATCAAGTTTACATAGATTAGGTTAGTGAGTGAGCGGGTTGCTATTACTGTAAAGAGTCCTAAGTCGAATGTAAACACATATAGTATAGTAGATTGCAACTCTTGTTTCCATGGATATAGGCTAGTTGATAGCCGAACCACGTAAAACTTTACGTTCCGTTATTCTTAACTGTTTTAGTTACTTCTATGATAACTAATCATATGCTGCAAAAACTAACATAAAGCAAATTTTTATCTTACAATTATTATATTATTACTATTAACAAAACCAATGGGCTGGACTTTTAGATAAAATTCATCCAATCAAGCAACTTATTTGGCCCAACACTAATCTATCAATAGTAAAAAAATATAACTCCAAAACTATTTAGCCCATGGTTCATTACATTCCTTCCCCCTTATAAAATTTCGTCCTCGAAATTTACATACCAGATTGAAATAAACGTGGATATTGAGTGTGCATATCTTCCTCAAGCTCCCATGTTGCTTCTTCTATAGTATGGTTTTTCCATAAAACCTTAACAAAAGGAATAATCCTTCTGCGTAACACCTATTGCTTCCAATCAATGATCTTCACAGGTTCTTCTTGATGAGTCAAATCTTCTTCCAATTGGATTGGTTGCTCACTCAGAACATGAGATGAATCAGAAACATACAAAGCATGGAAATCTGGAAGACATTATGAATTTTGGATAGATTTGAACGTAAAGCTAAGCGATATGCTATAGCACCCACTCTCTCAATGATCTCATATGGGCCAATATAACGTGGACTTAATTTTTTACATTTCCCAAATCATAACACACCTTTCCATGGTGATATCCGAAGGAATACCCAATCACCCACTTGAAACTCAAGTTCCCTTCTATGTTTGTCTGCATAACTCTTTTGTCTATCTTGAACCACTTTCAACCTATTTCGAATAATATTAATCATGTCATTTGTTTCTTGAACAATTTCTAGATCCAATAACTTTCTTTCACTCACTTCATTCCAACATATTGGGGTTCTACACTTTCTTCCATACAAAGCCTCATATGGTGTCATCTCAATACTAGATTGATAGCTATTATTATAAGCAAATTCCATTAATGGCAAATATACATCCCAACTTCCTTTGAACTCCATCACACACGCTCGTAACATATACTCTAAAATCTGAATGGTTCTTTCTGATTGACCCTCTGTTTGAGGATAAAAAGCTGTACTAAAATTCACTCTTGTACTTAAAGCTTTTTGTAAACTAGGCCAAAATCTAGATGTAAAAACGAGGATCCCTATCTGAAACTATGGATACTGATGCTCCATGGAGGTGAACTATCTCCCCAACTAAATATTAGCTAATCTATCAAGTGAATATGAGGCTTTGATAGGTAAAAAGTATGCTGATTTAGTAAGCCGATCAACAATCACCCATACACCATCATGTCCATTCCTTGTACGAGGAAGCCCAGTAACAAAGTCCATGATGATATATTCCCATTTTCATTCAGGAATATGAAGTGGTTGAGAAAGTCCTGCAGGTCTCTGATGCTCTGCCTTAACTTGTTGACAGACTAAATACCTTGGTACATACTATTCTATATCTCCTTTCATGCCTAGCTGCCAATAATGCTCCCTCAAAGAATGATACATCTTTGTGCTACCTGGGTGTATTGTATACACTGTACAATGAGCTCCTTCGAAAATTTCTCCTTTTAAATCTTTATTTTCTGGTACACAAAGTCGGGTGCCCAAAACTAATGCTCCATCGTTTCTTATTGAAAAATCAACCTGTAACCCATTTTGCACATCATCTCTTATCTTGATTAAATATGGATCTTAAAATTGCATCTTTCGAATCTGATCTACCAAAATTGGCTTGACTTTAAAAGTGGCCAACAATGCTTCTGAATCATCAATAGTTAGCTCAATTCCCATGGATCTCAACTTAACAAGTAAGGGAAAATAAGAAACATGCGAACATGCTATAGAACTTGAAGATTTCCTACTCAATACATCTGCTATCACATTAGCTTTAATAAGGCGATAATCAATGGTACAATCGTAATCTTTTATCAATTCTATCCACCTCCTTTGTCTAAGATTTAATTCTTTTTGAGTGAACAGATATTTTAAACTTTTATGATCTATATAAATCTGACAAGTCACCCCGTATAAGTAATGCCTCCAAGTCTTTAAAGCAAATACCATCACTGCAAGTTCCAAATCATGGGTTGGATAATTTAACTCATGCTTCTTTAATTGTCTAGAAGCATAAGCAATCATCTTTCCATGTGGCATTAAAACAAACCCTAATCCTTGTCTTGAAGCATCACTGAAAATCACAAATCCTTCTGACCCGGGTGGTAAGGCAAGCATAGGAGCAGAAGTTAATATTTTTTTAAGTTCTTGTAAGCTCTGCTCACATTCATCTGTCCACTCAAATTTTACATTCTTTCTCGTTAATTTGGTTAATGGTGCTGTTATTTTGGAAAACCCCTCAACAAATCTTTGATAATAACCAGCCAAGCCAAGAAAACTTCTTATTTCTATTACATTAGTAGGTCATTCCTACTTAACCACAACTTTTACTTTTTCAAGATCAACATAAATCCCTTCTGCTGAAATCACATGGCCTAAAAATGTAACTCTGTCAAGCCAAAATGAACACTTGCTAAATTTAGCAAAAAGTTGTTTCTCCCTTAATGTTTGCAAAACAATCCAGAGATGCTCTGCATGTTCTGTTTCACTAGGCGAGTAAACCAAAATATCATCAATAAATACTATTACAAATTGATCCAACTATCGTCGAAACACCCGATTCATAAGATCCATAACAGCAGATGGAGCATTAGTTAACCCAAAAGGCATCACTAGAAATTCAAAATGCCTATAAAGGGTTCTAAATGCCGTTTTTGGTACATCTGTATCTCTAATTCTCAATTGATGGTAGCCGATCGCAAGTCTATCTTAGAGAAAACCTAGGCACGTTGAAGCTGATCAAAGAAATCAACAATCCGAGGTAATGGATATTTATTACGGATAGTGACCTTGTTCAACTGTCTATAATCTATACAAAATCTCAAATTCCCATCTTTCTTTTTCGCAAATAAGACTGGCGCTCCCCAAGGAGATGTACTAGGTCTAATAAAACCTTTGTCTACTAATTCTTGTAACTGAATTTTTAACTCCTTCATCTCTAGTCGTGCCATTCTGTAAGGTGTTATTGAAATGGGTGTTGTACCAAGAACCAGATCTATAGTGAATTCAATCTCTCTCAGGGGTGGCAATCCTGGAAGATCATTAGGGAAAACATCAAAAATTCCCTATCAACTGGGATATCTTCTAATTTGTGCTCACTAACTTGAGTATCGATAACATAAGTCGAATAAGTTGGACAATGCTTTCTAAGCAACCGTCTAGCAACAAAAGCAGATATAATACAAGAAGGAAGAATGCGACGTTCCCTACAGAAAAGGAATTTAGGTTGTCATGGTTTTTTAAAAATCACTTCCTTACAAAAACACCATAGTAGCATTGTGATTTGCTAACCAATCTATCCATCAGATTGCATCAAAACCATGAATATCAAGTAGGATCAAATCTGTCACCAACTCATGCTCACTAACTTGAACAACACTACCTTCAAACACATTCTCTGCTAACAATGACTCCTCAATAGATGTAGCTACTATTAAACTATATTCTAATGGTTTCAACTCTTTTTTAGCGTGTATGGCAAAATTAATAGATACAAAGGAATGAATGGAACCAAGATCAATCAAAACATAATCTTCATGATAAAAAATGTGTAAAATACTAGTGACAACATCAGGAGTGGCCTATGCCTCCTGCTAAACAAGGCAAATATAACGCCTTAAAATCTCTTATTTAGAGACTTTAAGGGTGATTGATTAAGGAAAAAAATAATATAAAGACATTATCAATCTCTCACTTTTGTTTTATGAAAAATCCATACCCTTTAGAAGGGTACACTCGAGTCGGGTCTGTGAGCCCGCTTGACACTTTCATAACTCGACACTTATCTAGAGACTTTAAGGGTGATTGATTAAGAAAAATAACAATAAGACATCATCAATATCTCACCTTTTTGCTTTTTTCTTTTAACATCATCATTTTCTAATTCATGCTTATACTTATACATATCACATGAATCCATTACAATATCTGGTTATTTGTTCAAGATAAACTTTACATTGGTTGATAATCACATAATAAAATTTCCTATGCCAAAACATTTCCCAAAACCATCGCATGCATGCAAATGCTAGACTCCCTAGGAAAGCTCTAATTCACTACTAGTACGAATATCTTTATGTGTACCTGTAGAGGGAGGGGGGTGAGCATATAGCCCAATAGGAAAGATTCAACATTATACTAAATCACAAGCATTCAAATAGTTACTCAATTACATAGTTACACAACCAATTATAATAAGTCAAACCATCATTCTCATTCACACATCAAGGTATCACTTATTCACTTGACAATCACAATTTTTCATCTAATGTTTCCCTAGACCCGTATCCAAATCGCCCATCCAAGGTCTAACATTTCAAGTTTATATTTGTGTTCCCCTTGGATCCGAATTCAAGACGGCTTATCCAAGGTCCAACACATCAAGTTTATATTCGTGTTCCCCTTGGATCCGTATACAAGACGGCCCATCCAAGGTCCAACACATTAAGTTTATATTCTTGTTCCCCTTGGATCCGTATTCAAGACGGCTTATCCAAGGTCCAACACATCAAGTTTATATTCGTGTTCCCCTTGGATCCGTATTCAAGACGGCCCATCCAAGGTCCAACACTAAGAATTTCATATTCGCATTCTCCTTGGACCCGTATCCAAAACGGCCCATCCAAGGTCTAATGCATACACTTATAAACCTTTCAATATAATTTTCAAAATAAATCTCAAGAAAATACAATTTCTATGAAAAATCCAAGACTTTCAGGAAGTGTGCATGCAGTTCAGGTTGATTCTGTAATTCTGCTCGACACTCGACACTGTAATTTCGCTCGACACTCGACACCAGACACTCGACACTCACACCTGCATGTCGAGTCGTGCATGCAACACGCGATACTATCTCGGTACCAGACACTTGACACTCGGTGCCAGACACTCGACACCACTCACTCGACACTCACACATACATGCCGAGTTGTGCATGCAACAGCGACACTATCTCGGCACCAGACACTCGACACTCGGTACCAGATACTCGACACTCGATAATAGACACATGAAATTCGACATGTCCATAACTGACACTAGACAAGTAAGTGTCGAGTAGTGTCGGATTAAATATCAGTCTCTAAATACAGAGTTCTGAACCTGTTTGAATATGTTGATTGAACAATCTCATTTCTAGATTTCGACCTCCAATTTCAAAAATTCACCAAAACTTCATTTTAACTCCAAATTCAATGAAATTAGTGGCTATATAAAGCTTCATATATCTATTTTTCTAAACAAAAGAAAAATTGCACAAATCACAATCTAGAAAAATGCAGTAGCTCAAAGAACATAGGACAGTCACATGAATCATAACTTCCATCAAGAACAACGTCTCCTTCACTTGATACGCACATAATTTCACAAGTAATTCATCATCCAAGCAACAAACAATCAATTTAACCATAAATCACATGTATTACAACCCATATCAATTAAGAACAACAAAAATAAATAACACGATTTAAGCATGGTGTTAGAAAATCCCTACTTGGTTTCCAAGTTTATACACCTCTTTGATTTTTTCTTCTTTTCCTCTCTTTTTCTTCCTTCTCTTTTCTTCTTCTTCTTCTTCTTCTTCTTCTTCTTTCCCTCTCCCTTTAACCCGTTAGACTCTCCTCTTCTATCACGAATTGAGAGAAAGAAAAAAATATCTCCTCTTTGGAACTCTAATATCTCTTAAATATCCCAGGCTACCCATGGGCCTAAGTCCATTCATTTGTAATCTAAGCCCAATTCATCCTTATCAATTTCCAACTCAAGCCCACTACCATAATCCAACCCAATTCTCAAACATGGTTTTACAACTACTTCATGGCCTAAAGCCCATCAAATTCAAATAAAATTACTCAAATACTCTTAGGCATAATTTCTAAATTTTGGAACTCTACAGCAAATACCCATGCCTGTGTCCACGGTTGCCCTAGTTGTCCTCTCTGTCGATTACCACCATTATTTACACAATTAGTTTGAGTTTCGCTGCCATATAAAGTCCCTCCTGAACGGCCTCCTTTGCTCTTGGCCCTGAAGTCCACCACCCCTCTGAAACACTTGTTGACTGGTCATCTCAGTATTGTTACCACCTTGAACTAACATAGGACAATCCCTCCTAAAATGGCCAACCTGCCCACAATGGTAACAACCTGATGTCCTCATGGAACATTGACTTGCATGAAATCTACCATATGTTGGACACTGATACCGTCTACCACTATTAGTACTGCTACTTTGTTGTCCACTACCATGACTGCCATATGATCTGTGACCTCCAATATTACTGCTAATAGATTGCTTCCTCAAATCCTGTCCTTGCTAAACTCTCTGAAACCTACACTTTGCCTTTGTTGGGGCTTGTTGGATTGCCTTGAGAAACTACCCCCTCTCATTAGCATTTGAGCACTAGGACCATCAGTTGACCAATTTTGGTTACTCTGTTTTTGCCTTAAAGACTCTCTCCTTTCTGCCTCTATTATCTTCTCTCAACTCTCATGGCAGCATTTATCAATTCTCTAAATTTCGTATAAGCTAACCCCCTAACTAATTTTCTTATTCTACCATGAAGACCCTCTTCAAACTTTCTACATTTCTCCCTTTCATCTCGTGCAATTGATGGAACAAATCTGGAGAGTTCTATAAATTTGTTCATATACTCCTTAATGCTCATGGCCCTCTAAGTCAACCCATGAAACTCACTTCGTTTGGCATCTTGATACACTTAAGGATTATATTGATAAGAATTCTTGGCCAAATCTTGCCCATGTGATAGCTACAGCATCACCATAATGATGTTCTATAGATCTCTACTAATGATAAGCCTTACCCTCTAATGGCAAAGTAGCAAACAACAGCCTTTGATCATCAGTACACTCCATAACATCAAATATGCACTCAATACAAATCAACCATGACTCAGCATCTATAGGGTCTCCTAAGCCGTCAAAGTTTGTTGCTCCCAAACTTCTAACACGCTCACTCGTATTAGGAACCCCTCGGCCACCGTGTTCTTGATTTTTCACCACTCTAGTAACTAACTGTGCAAGTCTATCAAGAGATTGCTCTGCGTTTGATATAGCAAGTGGCACTTGATCTACTACAGGATCTCCATGGGCCACATGAGGTTGTGATTGATTAGTTGACCTTGTTGGAGCCTAGGTATGGGTTCTTTTCCCTCTACAGGGGTATGAGGTGCTGGCAACCTCGCTAAAAGTCTCATGCGATGGCCACGACTGCTCATATTGTAATCTACAAAACACAACTTTATTTATCAACATATAAAAATCTTCCAATGTGCAAATGAAAGTCTACAGAATCTAAAACCTTGCTCTGATACCAAATTGACACAACCTAACCTTATTATCACTACTCATAGATCTTGGGCTTCTATGAAAATAATGATTGAGTAGAGTCTTGATAAAAATTAAGCTTAAAACGAAATATTAAATTTGTTAAAACATTTTTTCAACAAAACAAATCATTACAAAATCTTTAATAATATATTTTAACGCATACTTTCTTATATAAATAAGTAAAATATGAAATGAAAAGTTTGATAGAGTTTCCTCTGTTTTTCATATTTTCCACAACGTGCAATTTATAAAAGAAACACTTCTAATATTTCCAATATAGTCTCAAATTACTTTTGAAAACCCCATCACAAAATAAATTTAATTGCAACACACTTGTATGATCTAATCTCAGTTGAACCAAAATCAAATATAGAAAGCAAAAAAAAAAAAATTAAATAAATAAAAGTTTAGTTGGCTTATTAAACAAAACATATGCATAACATCCAAAAATAAATTTATGCATGTGAGCAAAAGATCAAAAGTGCCTGGGGTTGTGTGGTCAATCCTATACATGAGAAAATGCTTAGCACCAAATCCAACAACAACCTGGGTGGGGGGGAAGTTTTAAAAAGAAAGAAAGAAAAAAAGAGTGAGCAAAACATCTAGTGTGTGGAATGAATTTTAATAAATTCATAAATATGTTGTAATAATGTAAAACATAAGAAATTCATGAATATTTTTATATAAAAATTTTCAAATCATTTTTTTTCAATGAACATATCATAAAAGAGAAATAAAAATAACAGCTTTAACTCTAAAACAATTCCGTATTTCAAATTATCAAAAAAAATTAATAAAATCCGCACCAAATAAGTATCCACGGGGAATCTGTCATACCTAGTGTACACAAGCAGAGGGGGACGATCTCATATCACAACACCTTGCCAACATACTCATCACCCAACAATCTCACATGTATCATACGCAATGCATACAATCAATTCACATATCACGGGAAGGGGGAAATCTATCATACCTAGGCGACACATTCGCCCAAGCAGAGGGGGACGATCAAACAACAGTGGGGAATGATACTTATATGGCAGTTTCTTTTCTCCAAAACAATTAATTTTACTCAATTTCACAATAAATAATAATTCCAATAACATATAAAAGTTTCACATAACAATCCATAAATTTTGAAATCTCATCCAAAATTTGTGATTAATATAATTCCTTATAATTTCACAATTTTCTATGTGCTCACATTCACAATTTCCATAAATTTTGGCTCAAAATAAAATAAGTGAATTTTCTTCTTTTTAATTCAAGAAATCAACAAATAAATAATTTCTATTTCCTAAAATCATCCATAATTTAAATTTGTCATACTAAAATATAAAACACATAAATATAAAGAATTTACAGCAAAAAAATTGAATTTTAATAAAATTTTCACTCACTGAATTAGGGATCAGTTTTGGTTAGCTTCAGGATCTGCTAATTGATCAACAATTATATTTCTCCCTATAATAATGAAATTTAAATATTCTATTAAATATGTTAATTCAAGAATTAATAATTAAACATAAAGAAAACTTAAAATCTAAATAAATAAAACACAATTATAAACCTGATTACCCAATACAGTTACTCTATTTTTTCTTACTTCCCCTTATTCATTTCTTTCCTCAATTTTCAATTGCCTTTCTCTTCTTTCCTCTTTCTTCTCCGCTAAATCACTTTTTGTCTCCTCTTGCAAAAGTTTTCCATAACTCTCTCCTTAATTATGAAATTACCACTTTACAATTTCCTAAGCTTTCTTCGAATGTGACAAAGACTAATGTTATTTATACAAATTATTTATATAAATTTACACATATAAACTAATGTGACATCTATATATGATCGTCACATCATCCATTTTAATTAATATTATTTATTATTAATACATATTTATCAAATCACTGTATTTATTTATCAAATTACATTATACTATATTAATTTGTATGAATAAATTTATATAAATAATTTATAAAAATAATATTACTTATGTAACAAAATACATTTATACTACGGCTTCAACCCTCTCTCTTCCTCCGGCCTTCTTCTTCTTTTTTTCCTTCTCTTTTATTTTCTCCCTCTCTGTCTCTCGAGTCTTCTTTCCCTCTCCTTTTATGTTCGTAGATATATAGAGCAATATAAAAATGCTTGGATGAGAATCAAGCATTAACTTATTACTTAATATAATTTTAATTGAAATTTATTTTTCAAAGACAAAAAAACATATAATTAATGCCTTGTCCCCTCCACTTTATATTCAGACTAGCCACCACGTGAAGCAATAGACTTTTATAAGGCAATTTTTTTAAATGAAAATTTTATTATTTGCTTGCTTCATCCCATCATTTGAAACCGTGTCCTCCAAGTTTAGAGCAAAGTCATGGATAAAACTTAAATGTAATTAATGACATTTAATGCAATTGCCTCTCACTTTTCAACTTAAGCCCACGTATACCCTATCTTTGCCTTCTTCCTTTCTTTTTTTCTTTTTAAAAGCAAATTTTTATCTTACAATTATTATTATTATTACTATTAACAAAACCAATGGGCTGGACTTTTTGATAAAATTCATCCAATTCAGGCAACTCATTTGACCCAACACTAATCTATCAATTAAAAAAAAAATATAACTCCAAAACTATTTAGCCCGTGGGTCATTACATGGACATATTCGCCCGATGTTATAAGCATTTAAGAAATTCAAGCGCTACAAGAGTCAGAAGGCTTTTATTTTTTTTAAATCTGAATACATATATTTGAATAATATATTTATTCTTTTAAAGATATGATAATAAGACTTAAGTTATTTATTTTTGTTGGTCTCAACGTCTACTACATATGCATGTGTCATGCACATGATGAATTTTGTCCAACTTATGATAAAACAAGAATATTATTTTGTTTCTTATTTTACTGTTTCTAGAATTATATTTTAAGAAGTATTTGATTTATAATAAATATCTCTTTAGATTAAGATATAGTATCTTAATTAAAATAGGAAATATTTATTTGTCTTAATTCCTTTAGGAGTTTAATTGTATTCCTTCCTATTTTATTTCTCCTAATCCTAATATGATTTTGATTAGAATTTTTACAGGATTTTTAGGAGATTTCGTCCAGGCATACCACCATATATACAAAGTTATTTCTACATAACGGAGTATGCTGATTATGTGGTGCGTTCTGTGAGTTTTTGTTCCGACATTCTAACAATAAAGGAAGAGAGCTTCAATGCAAGGAGGAATGTCTTTATTGTTTTGATTTTATGAGTCTTTGATACATGTATGAGTGATAGAAATCATACATGAGTTGTTGATTAGGTCTGTGTAAGTTAGTAGACACTTGGGATAACTTGCGGGTTAAGTGTTTATGTAATTCAAAGTCAAATGTCGTGTGTTATGTATAACCTAACAGTGTGTTATTAAGTTATCTGCGACAGAGAGTGGGTAATGTCACTAGAGTTTAACATCTTTGCGAAGATTTTATTTTACAAAGATTAGGTCAGTGTGTGAGGGTAAGTCAGCACTATAAAAGGTCCTAAAGATTGTACAAATAAGAACTTAGTGAATTGCAGCTCTATAGCTGTCCGTGGATGTAGGTTTTATAACCAAACCACGTAAAAATCCTCCTATGCCAATTTACTTTACAGTTTACTGTTATATTGCTTATAACTGCAGACTTCTAGAACTCACAATTGGTATCAGAGCAGGTTCACTGATAGACAAGTGAAGAAAACGATCGCTTTGGTCTGGAAGGATGGAGTTTTTTCGCAATGGGGGATTCAGAACACAACCGCCTATTCTTGATGATAGAAATTACTCATATTGGAAGGTAAGAATGATGATGTATATCAAATCTCTTGATGACAGGGCATAGACTAGTTTGCTTAAAGGATGGACACCGCCAACAAAGTTGAATGCTTTTTGTGATTCTGAACCCAAACCTGAGGATGAATGGACTGATGAAGAATAGCGACGCTCTAGCTGGAATTCAAAGGCTCTAGTTGGAATTCAAAGGCTCTTAACGCAATCTTTGCTACAATAAACTTAAACAACTTCGGACAGATTTCAAGGTACAAAGTGGCCAAAGAAGCATGGGACATACTTGAGGTAAAACATGAAGGTACTGCATCTATTAAAAGATCTAAATTGATGAGATTAAATTCTCAATTTGAAAATTTGATGATGCATGAGGATGAGTCAATTTATGAGTTTTACTCTAAGATATGTCACATTACAAATTCAGCATACATGCTTGACAAAACTTTCACTGATGCAAAAATTGTTAACAAGATAATTAGGTCTGTTCCAGATAAATTTCAACCTAAAATTTCAGCCATTAAGGAAGTTAAAAATACTGATGAGATGAGAGTTGATAAACTAATTGGCATTCTCCAAAACTTTGAAATTAGTCAAAGTACTAGGAAGCAAAAAGGAAAAAGCATTGCATTTAATGTGAAAACTGAAAAATCTGATGATGTAAGTAATGATGAGCTTGATGAAACTGATTCTAAATAGATTGCTTTTCTAACAAGAAATTATGTCAAGTTCATGAAAAGAAATTTCAGGAAAAAGAATCAAGAAAGCCACCAAACTCAAGTGAAGAAAAATTCAGAAAGTTCAACAAGGAGAATGATAAGAAGAAGCCAAAACAACCTGAAAAGAAAGGGTAGATTCAGTGTTATTAATGTTCTGGTTATGGGCATATTCGGTCTGAATGAGCTAATCTTAAGAAAAAGAACAAAGACCTGACAGCAACCTGGAGTGATGAATCAGAATCGGATTCAGAAGATTAAGATTGCATGAGCAATTTTGTTACAATTACTACATCTGCAGCTAATAAAGGGAAAGCTGTTATGTCTGACATAACAGAAAATTATAGAACCAGTGTTGACAGACAAAACAGTGCATATTGAGAAAACCACAACAGAACTGATTGAAAGCAAAAAGTGTGTTGATCAACTCAAAATTGGAGCAGCCAAACTTGATCAGGTCTTAAGTCTTGGAAGAGACAACTCCAACAAATATGGATTGGGGTATACAGAAGGTCATGTTGCATCTTTATCAAAAATAGTCTTTGTGAAAGCTTCAACATCAGGTAAAAATTCTGAACTTAACTCTTTAAGGTCGGGTCCTAGTTCAAGGAGTAATGAAACATTTGTTTCTCCTCTGAGTTCCTTCAAATCCAGTCCTCAAAAGGTAAGGAAATTCATTCCTACTTCTTATTTTTGTGGCAAAAAGGGACACATTAGGCCTAGATGCTTTAAATTGTTGAATCTTTTGCATAGAAGATCAAAACAGTTCAAACTGTTACCAAAATCACAACTACATTGGGTTAAGAAAGACAAGACAGTATGCCATGGTGCTCTTACTGCTCTTGAACATACTTTTAATGATTTTTGGTATTTTGACAATGGTTGTTCCAGGCACATGACTAGAAATAAATAGTTTTTAACAGATTTTAAAGCATGCAGGGATGGTAATGTCACCTATGGAGATGGAGCAAAGAGTAAGATCATTGGTAAAGGCACTTTGAATGTCAAAGGCCTACCCAATTTTCAAAATGTCTTGCTGGTTGAAGGTATAAAAGCTAATCTTATTAGTATTAGTCAGATTTGTGATGACAAGTATATTGTTAATTTCACACAAAACAAATGCATGGTCTTAGATAATTTTGGTAAATGCATTCTAGAAGGTAATAGATCTTCGGATAATTGTTATTTGGTAAAGATTGCATTTCAAGCTAGGATTTCGGATTTGGAATTGTGGCACCAAAAATTAGGGCACTTAAATTACAAAGACTTGGTTAAATTAACTATGTTAGGTGCTATAAAAGGAGTTCCTAAACTTGATGACAAAGTTAATGGAATTTGTGGACCATGTCAAATGGGAAAACAAATTAGAAGTTCACACAAGTCAAATCCACATCTTAGCACATCCAAAATACTTGATTTGCTTCACATGGATCTTATGGGTCCTATGCAAATTGAAAGCATTACAGGTAAGAGATACATATTTGTTTGTGTGGATGATTTTTCTAGATATACCTGGGTTGATTTCATTAAAGAAAAATCTGATACTTTTGAGGCTTTCAGGAATCTTTGTGTTAAGCTTGAAAATGAGCAAAATAGGAACATTGGCAAGATTGTGAGAATAAGAAGTGATCATGGCAAGGACTTTGAAAATGTTAGCTATGCTGACTTTTACAAATATCATGGAATTGATCATAATTTTCAGCTCCCAAAACCCCTGAACAGAATGGCATAGTGGAAAGGAAGAATAGAACTCTTCAAGAGATGGTTGGAGTGATGCTCAATAGCAAGAAATTGACCAAAAGGCTATGCGCTGAAGTAATAAGCACTGCTTGTTATATTTTAAATAGAGTTTTTCTTAGACCTGGCACTAACCAGACACCTTATGAAATTTTGAAAGGTAGAAAACCGAATTTGAAATATTTTCATATTTTTGGATGCAGGTGTTACATCTTAGATGACAGAGAGCAGTTAGGAAAATTAGACCCAAGAAGTGATGAAGGAGTCTTCGTGGGATATGCTCAAAATAGCAAAGCATTTCGAGTTTACAATATGAGAACTGAGGCAGTCATGGAATCTGCAAATATAGTATTTGATGATCTGGACGATTATGCAAAGTACTCACAAGAGGAAAGCATAACCAGCTTCACAGATGATACAGAGAAGACAGATTCAGACAGCAACAATAAAGAAGATTCTGTTATGAAAGAGGAAATAGCTGTTGTTACACCCGACGTAACAGTAGGATTTGACAACTCAGATTTGAACAAGAATTCAATTAGGAATGAAGATGAAAAGAAAGATCCACCCACATGGATTCAGAAGGCACATCCAACAAACTTTGTCATTGGAACACTAGATGGCATGATGAAGACTCGGAGCAAGGTAAGAAATCACGTAAGGTTTGCATGTTATGTTTCTTTAGTTGAACCAAAAAATATGAAAGAAGCCTTAAAAGAAGATGTTTGGATTCAAGCCATGCAAGATGAACTTAATCAGTTTAAAACGAATGAAGTATAGGAATTAGTTCCTAGGCCAGAAAATGCAAATGTCATTGGAACTAAATGGATATTCAAAAATAAAACTGATGAAAGTGGACAAGTAGTAAGAAATAAGGCTAGGCTAGTTGCACAAGGTTACACACAAGTAGAAGGCATAGACTTTAATGAAACCTTTGCACCAGTAGCCAGACTTGAGTCAATCAGATTACTATTTGCAATTGCATGTTTGCTTGATTTTAAGTTGTACCAAATGGATGATAAAACATCATTTTTAAATGGCTATTTCAATGAAGAAGTCTTTGTTGAACAGCCTAAAGGATTTGAAGATCCTAAACATCCTGATTTTGTGTACAAATTACACAAAGCTTTGTATGGTTTGAAACAAGCTCCTAGAGTTTGGTATGAAAGGTTGACAAATTTTTTGATCAACAGAGATTATAAAAGAGGTAGCAATGATAAGACTTTGTTAATGATAAGTGTCTATTAATATATCATTTTCATATCAATTCGTCCATGTTTCTTTGCTATATTCCTTGGTATTTTTATGTTTTTGTGTGGTTTTTATGTTTGTAGGAGTTTTGGAGCAACTTGCACAAAAATGGAGTAAAACCCTTCATTTTCACCTCTGCTAGTCAACCATCTTCTCGGATTTAATTGTATTGATATACAATGAACCCGATGACATATCATATACCGTTGAAAAGCTCTCAAAGTCTACTTTTTGGAGAAATGTACGGTTTATGAATCCATTCAGTGTACCGAAAGTTGTAATCAAAACAGTGTGAGAAGTGTAGAAATGTAATTCCACACATCACTGTAGCATGTATAATTCGGGACACTGTAGCACGTTATTGTAGCAGAGTATTTAAACACATTTTAGGGTTTTATTTTCATAACTTGAAGAGGGGAGAACGTGGTGGAGGCTGCATCTTTGGATTTCTCTCATCTCTTGGAGTTCTTGAAGGAGATTAAAGGCTTGGAAAGAGGAAGAACTACAAATCCTAATAGATTTCATCAAATTTGCTAAGTTTCCCTTTCCCTTTCATTTTCTGGAATGTCTCCATATTGTATTGTATTTGTATTCTATCTGAAT
Source organism: Boswellia sacra (assembly GCA_013180625.2). NCBI lineage: Eukaryota > Viridiplantae > Streptophyta > Magnoliopsida > Sapindales > Burseraceae > Boswellia > Boswellia sacra. The sequence continues at coordinate 27,151 of SNVD02009716.1, forward strand.
ATGTGTAACTAAATATGAATTGGTTGAGGGTGATTTCAAAGCCCTTGATATGGTTTTTATGAATTGTTATCCAATTCTCTAATTGAAATTGCTTATATTTTTCCATGTTTAATGCTTATGATTGCTTACTGAATTGTATTTGGGTGGCCAACTGAATATAATCTGGATATTGTCTATTGCTAGACTAGAAATCTTGATCCGTAATTGTCTTGAATTTCTAATCATTAGTAGCAAAATTGTGATCAGAGATTGCAATTGGAGAATATAACCTAAGTTAAATAATCTGAACTTGTGTGTTTATTGCTTAGATCAACCTGTCTTTCTTTTCGTAATGCATCCATTGAATTAAATTTAAAGAGCTTGTTCTAGGTTGTTTAATGGATAGAGATTAAATAAAGAGCTTGTTTTATTTAACAACAAAGTAAGGAAAGATTGGGGTAATAGAGCTTGTTATTATCTACGGTTGATAACTTCAATGCTGTAATTAGATGACAATTCTACAATTAATTCGCAAATCCATATCTTGTGGTAGAGAAGGATCCCTTAACCAGGTTTCTCTAATTGATTTTTCAATCTGTTTAAATTTGCATTGTGTTATTCTTTACTTGCATTAATATTTCATCTAGTTAATCAATCAACAAAACCCCCCTCATTTAGTTTATTGTTGCTTTCGAATAACAAATTCAATTAGAATCAATCCTCGGGGGAACGATATCTTACTCATCACTTTATTACTTGTGCGACTAGTATACTTGCTAGTTTCGAACGCATCAAGTTTTTGGCTCCGTTGCCGGGGATTGATTATCTAATCGATTTGTTATTTTGTTTTCATTGTTGATTCATATTTTTGTTTGTTTTTCTTTTTTGATTGTTTGTGTTTAGACGACATGGCAGAAAACTTCCATCAATTCAGTGGCGAATTTGAGCCACAACTACCATGGAGAGTAAATGAGGTAAGCACTCCGAACATTGAACAACAAATTTCTGAGTTAACTTCTCTTGTGGAAAACATGGCTGTAGGACATATGCAGAAATCTTATGCATGTGGGGTATATTCTACCATGGAGCATCCATTGGACATGTATCCAACTTTACAAGAAGGAGATATGGAACAAGCCAATGCCATGGGTGAATTTCCAGGACAAACAAGGCAATGGTGTGATCCATTCTCTAACACTTACAATGCCGGATGGGAAGATCACCCTAATTTTAATTACTGGAATCATCAACCAATCGCCCCAAATGCCATACCAAATCGGCCACAACGTTTCAATCAACCTAGAGTGCAGCAACCATTTCAAATGCAACCACCACCAATGCCACATCTAGCACCATAACCAGCTTCACAAAACTCAGGTATGTCTCTCCAGGATATTGTTAATGCACTTGCCACTAACACAATGCAATTCCGGCAGGAAACTGGGGCAAGTATCCAAAATCTCGCAAATCAAATGGGACAATTGGCTACTAGCATGAGCAAATTCGAGGGCCCAGACTCAGAAAAATTATCTTCTCAAACGGTGATCAACCCCAAGAGAGAATGCTTGTGCGATAACTTTGCAAAGTGGAGAGCAAATTCAAAAGGAGAGCAAATGAAACGGTGGGCAAGTATCCAAAACCTGACAAAGAAATCACAAACTGATGAAGGAGATGACACCACTTCCACCATGAACAACACATCATCTTCTAAGGTAGATCTTAAAACTGAAATTCCTTCTTATGTTACTCCTCCACCATTTCCTAGCAGATTTGCAAAATCAAAGAAGGAGGAACAAGAACAAGAAATCCTGGAAACTTCTCATAAAATCGAGGTAAATATACCACTTCTGGATGCTATCGAGCAAGTACCTCGTTATATAAAATGTCTCAAGGAGTTATGCACCAGCAAGAGAAAGTTAAAAGGAAATGAGAAAGTAAGTGTAGGGGAAAATGTTTCAGCTATACTACAAAGAAAAATTCTTCCGAAATGCAAAGATCCAGGTACGGTCACCATTCCATGCACCATTGGTAAAACCAAGTTTGAAAGAGCTATGTTAGATTTAGGAGCATCTATTAATGTCATGCCATTTCTATTTATGCTTCTTTAAATCTTGGACCTTTTGCGAAAACTGGTATTACCATTTAGTTTGCTGATCATTTTAATGCATATCACAAAAGAGTTATGGAAGATGTGCTTGTGCAGGTGAATCAAATGGTTTTCCTAGCAGACTTCTATGTCCTTAAAATAGAGGATGAGACATCTTCTAATCCAACACCGATTCTTTTAGGGAGACCATTCTCGAAAACTACTAGAACAAAGATTGATATTCATGATGGCATTCTCACCATAGAGTTTGATAGCAAGCTTATCCGTTTCAATATTTTTGAGGCAATGAGGTACCCTAGTGACTTACATTCTGTTTTTGCAGTTGACGTTATTGATTCTTTGCCACAACAATATTTTGAGTTAACTCGCAAGAATGGATTGGATGTAGCTATTAGTGAGCATATAGGGACAGAAAATTCCAATGAGTCAGGAATTTTGATACAAGTGTCCAAAGAAATGGAGGAAGCTGTGGCAAGCTTAGATGAGATCATAGATATAACCACAAAGAGGTATGATGTTTTGTATATTGAATTGCCTTTATCTAATGAGAAACTTCTTCCTTCTGTGATGAAAGCCAATACCTTGGAGCTTAAGCCACTTCCAGATCATTTGAAGCATGGATTCTTGGGTGAGAATGGTACTTTGCCAATTATAATAGAAATGGGCCTCGCACCAATACAAGAAGTGAAACTCGTCCAAGTACTTAGAGATCACAAAACGGCTATTAGGTGGACAAGTGCTCACATCCAAGGCCCAGCCATATGCGTGCACCATTTCTTGTGGAAAGAAGGATCCAAGACACTAGTGAAGCACACACGAAGATGGATCCTCCCATGATGCGAACCAACGTCGGGCTGAGGCGTTAAACCAAGCGTTATGGGATGGCAACCCAATATTCTTTGAAAAAAAAAGAAGAAAGAAAAATTAAAATAAGGGAATATGATCAATTTTGTGTCCGAGAAGAGCCTTCGTTTATAAAATAGACATCAAAATTGACAGGTTTTATCTTCTCTTTGCCATCTGTCTTATTTGTTTTTATATTTGTTTTACGTGTTTTGACTTTGTTTGCTATGGTGTTGTGATCCTTTTATGGATGTCTTTAGTTTCGTTTCTGCTCTGTTCTTTTCCTTTCTTTTGTTCAATTTGATTACTCTGTGCTTTGAGCTCATTTGTGCAGCAGCTTGTGGAAACATCCAAACTGAATTTGAAGTCATTCGCCAAAGGTTTGAAACGTGCATATCTTGGAGAAAAACAAACACGATCGCATTATAGGTAATATCTCTTCTTTTCTCCTCTTCAATGGATGCCGATATCTTTTTGTCGAACCCTCGTAAATATTTTCCTTCACTTCCTCAAAATGCTGTGTTTAAAATTTATAAAGTACGGATGACTAGACTTTGGGCGTTGATGCCCCTAAATGTGCCTAATGATATCCGATGGCTTATCGAAGCTAATGTGAGATTGTCCAGTGAGCCGGACATTAATCTCACAAATACTGCCTGGCTTAGGAAAGAGCTACTACGCCAAGAGGCGAAGAGCGAAAAGGTTACAAGTATGTTATAAATGTGCTAGATGGAATTGTAAACAGACTTGTCGTTCATGAGGTTTTGCGTCCAGGAATAGAGAAGATAAACTTTCATTTATTAAGAATGGTTTGAGTAATGAGTCGCTGGATAATGTTTTGTTAACTCTCGAGTCACATTCTTGTGGACTTGTTCAGCGTGAATTGCTTAATCTATGGACACAATTCGTGATGAATTGCAGTGTTATAGTCTAGGGAATCTAACTAAAAATGACCCTGTTTGCCAGTTTATAAGAAAACTGGATGGGAAGCAAATCCCCGACTCATAGAAGGCGTGACACAGTGAGAGTGTTACAATCCATGGCGAATCAAATCATCAAGGGTGGTGTGCATAAATTGTTACAATGGTCAGGAGTGCACATGAACCAGAATGAGGGATAATTTCGTAAAAGAACTGGTATTGCTGTGCAAAGAATTAAATGTCAAGATTTATGGCTGTGAAAGATCTTGAAGTCAGCTTTCTAACACATTTGTCAATGTGTCAATTGGAGTTGTTTGCAGGAATCTATGACTATCTCTTCATAGCTGGTTCATGATGAATGCTGCATTAAAGTCCACATTAGAATTTGAATTTTCTAGCTTAGTTGGTTAGAATTTGAATTTCTAGCTTAGTTGGTTGTGCTTTTATTACCTAATATGTTTACTTATGAGTCTTAGTCAATAATTGAGTTGTCAATGTATTAGTTGAGCCGTAATTGTTGAACACATTTAAATTATTGTCTTTTACCTATGCTTGGAGGGTTGTTCCAAGTTATTTAAGTCCTAAAGCTGTGTGTTCAAGGGAGTGAAGTTTTGAATTCAAATTTGAGTGAAATTTCAGTGTTTATACTGATTTCTCCTTAACTCTGTATCTCTTGGTGGATTCCATAGAGTGGTGAGTTAGTTTGAGCCCTGTATCCTTGGTTTACATCCTTGGGTGATGAATTTTCTGTATCCCATTGGTGTTTACCCTGGTGGTGAGCTTGTTATCCTTTCAAAGAGTGTTTGTTAGGTTCCATTCTATTTGTTCCAGCTATTGGTTGAGTTGATAATCAACTTAAAGATCCTATCCTCATCTATTATAATCCAGCAGCCCGGTATCAGATTGGTATCAAAGCCATATCTCAAAAATTCGGTATCAAATTGGTATCAGAGCCATATCTCGAAGATCCGGTATCAGATTGGCATCAGAGCTTTTAGTTCAATGGCTGGTCGTACTCACAAAGCTGCTTCTACTACCCAATTGCCTCCTTCTCAAAGAGATGAACATGATTTGATCATTGAAGATCTCAGGCGGCAACTTCAGCAAGTCCAGCAACATTTGATCATTGAAGATCTTATGCGGCAGCTCCAACAACTCCAGTAACATTTAGTAATTCTGGAAAATAAAGAATTCACAGGTGGAATGCATGGAGAAGTAGAAGATCAAAGTCCTTTGGACAGTTATGGTAATAAAGATTAATGGGTGGAGAATGATGAAGTAGACCATGACTTCTTTGAGGATCATGGAAAACCACCAATATTTGATGACTTTTATGAAATTAATGAAGAGATCGAGTCAGATGCACTGATCAATTTCGATAATCCAGAATTTGATGATGAAGAGGAAGTCACTTATGCAAATCGAGGTGATTCTCTCTTTATTATTCAAAGGAGTTTGAGTATTGCCCAAGAACGAGAAGATGATTGGCTTCGTAGAAATATCTTCCATAGCAGATGTTCTTCTCATGGCAAGGTGTGCAACTTTATTATTGATGGTGGCAGCTTTGAAAATGTGGTGTCTACGGAGATGATTGATAAACTTGGCCTCCAAACAGAGAAGCATCCTCAACCTTACAAGATTTCATGGCTTCAGAAAGATAACGAGATCAAGGTAAACAAACGCTGCATTGTTTCGTTTTCTATTGGGAAAAAGTACAACGATGAAATATGGTGTGATGTTGTTCCTATGGATGCTTGTCATTTACTTCTTGGTAGACCATGGCAGTATGATAGGAGAGTAATGCATGATGGCTATAGGACTACTTATACATTCTTTAAAGATGGGGTCAAAGTTATTTTGGGTCCTTCAAAGTTAGAAGGTGTTCCTAAACCTACTAAAGGGGAGGGAAATGCTTTGATTACCCAAACAGAATGTAGAAGAGAGTTGGAGAGGGGAAGTGAAATTTATGTGTTCTTGTTGTTAGAAAAAAATGAAGTTAGTAACGAACCACCTTTGAAGATGAAGTATCTTCTTGAAGAATATTATGATGTTATACCAAATGAGATACCACCAAGCCTTTCTCTAATGAGAGACATACAACATTGTATTGATCTTGTTCTAGGTGTTGTGTTGCCAATTAAATTAGCCTGTCGAATGAGTCCTACAGAACATGAAGAATTTCAATGGCAGGTTAATGAGCTTATCACTAAACAGTTAGTGAGGGAAAGCATGAGTCCTTGTGCTGTACCAGCTCTTTTGGTGCCTAGAAAGAAGATGATAGAAGCTTCTATCTTATCACTTCCAGATTTTAGCAAGGTTTTTGAAGTTGAATGTGAAGCTTCCAATATTGGTATTGATGCCGTTATTAGCCAGGAAGGCAGATCAATTGCTTTCTTTAGTGAAAAATTGAATGCATCTCGCAAAAAGTACTCAACTTATGACAAAGAGTTGTATGCTATTTGTCGAGCTTTGAAGCATTGGAGTCAGTATCTCTTGCCAAAACCATTCGTTTTATATTTTGACCATGAAGTTTTGAAGTTCATCAACAGCCAACAGAAGCTTAATGTTCGACATGCCAGATGGGTAGAGTTTCTTCAAGCTTTAAACTTTACCATCAAGCACAAATCTGGAGTTCAAAATGTGGTGGCTGATGCATCAAGTCGAAGACATTCTTTGCTGACCTCTATGCAAGTGAATGTTGTTGGGTTTGAGGTTTTAAAAGAGCTTTACAAGGGTGATCCAGATTTTGGCAAAATATGGAGCAACTGTAATGAGTTTTCATCTAACCAATTTGTTTTGCAGGATGGTTATCTACTCAAGGCAAATCAATTGTGTATTCCTCAATGTTCCTTGAGAGAATTAATCATTAATGAAGCACATGGCAGTGGCATTAGCGGTCATTTTGGGAGAGACAAAACTTTTGCTATTGTGAAGAAAAACTTCTATTGGCCGAAGATGGAAAGGGATGTGATGAAGCATGTGAAGAGGTGTACAATTTGTCATGTGACAAAAAGTCATGGGCAGAACACTGGTTTACGGCAATGGGATCTTGTTTTACCCTAAGTTGAGTTTGCTGACAACAGATCATCAAGTCAAACCACTAGTCATAGTCCTTTTGAGGTTGTTTATGGCAAGAATCAAATAAGTCCTCTGGATTTAGCTCTTATTCCTTCCAAAACTCAATTTAGCAGTGATGCAAAGGAGAGGGCTAAGAATATCAAGAAGCTGCATGAACAAGTTCGAGAGAAGATTTTGAAGCAAAATGAGAAGTATAAAGCTACAACAAACAAACATCGGAAGTATGCTGAGATCAAAGAAGGAGATCTAGTGTGGATACACCTTAGAAAGGAAAGGTTTCCTCCAGGAAAATATGCCAAGTTGAAGCCTAGAGCTGATCGACCATTCAAAGTCTCACAACGCATTGGAGAGAATGCTTACAAGTCGAGCTACCTGAGCATTACAATGTTTCCAACACATTCAATGTCTTTGACCTTAGTCCTTATCTTGGTGAAAACAACAACCAAGACTCGAGGTTGAGTCTTTCTCAACCAGGGAAGCTTGACACAGGAGTGTTACAATCCATGGGAATCAATCATCAAGGGGTGCAAATTGTTACAATGGTCAAGAGTGCACATGAACAAGAATGAGGGATAATTTCGTAAAAGAATTGGTATTGCTGTGCAGAGAATTAAATGTCAAGATTTATGGCTGTGAAAGATCTTGAAGTCAGCTTCCTAACACATTTGTCAATGTGTCATTTGGAGTTGTTTGCAGGAATCTATGACTATCTCTTCATAGCTGGTTCATGATGAATGCTGCATTAAAGTTCACATTAGAATTTGAATTTTCTAGCTTAGTTGGTTAGAATTTGAATTTCTAGCTTAGTTGGTTGTGCTTTTATTACCTAATGTGTTTACTTATGAGTCTTAGTCAATAATTGAGTTGTCACTGTATTAGGTGAGCAGTAATTGTTGAACACATGTAAATTATTGTCTTTACCTATGCCTGGAGGGTTGTGTTACAAGTTATTTAAGTCCTAAAGCTGGGTGTTCAAGGGAGTGACGTTTTGATTCGAATTGAGTGAAATTCACGTGTTCTACTGATTCTCCTTACTCGGTATCTCTTGGGGATTCCTAGAGTGGTGACGTTGAGGTAGTTTGAGCCCTGTATCCTTTGTTTACATCCTTGGGTGGTGAATTGTCTGTATCCCATTGGTGTTTACCTTGGTGGTGAGCTTGTTACCCTTTTAAAAGAGTGTTTGTTAGGTTCCATTCTATTTGTTCAAGCCATGGTGAGTTGATAATCAACTGATAGTCCATCCCTTATCTATTATAATCCAGCAGCCCGGTATCAGATTGGTATCAAAGCCATATCTCAAAAATCTGGTATCAAATTGGTATCAGAGCCATATCTCGAAGATCCGATATCAAGGCGTTTCAGCCGTTACTGGACGTAAAACCAGAGGAAGATGTGAGCCACAATCACAACTACTTGTATATTTGAATGTGTGTTGTTATTGTCAATTTTTTTTTCTTGTTTCGTTTGATCTGATTATCAATGTTGTTTTTGTGTTGTTTTTGTTTGTTAATTTTGTTTGTTTTAATTTCAAGTTTTCTTTTTGACAAACCATATGACTACCCCATGACATAAGCACACATGGGAGACAAGTGTGGAGGTTTGTCAACCTCCGCCGAAAGTATATCTCTACTTTTCATGCTTCACGTGGGAGACAAGTGTGGCGGTTTTGTCAAACCCCACCGAAAGTATATTTCCATTTTTCATGCTTCACGTGGGAGACAAGTGTGTAGGTTTTGTCAATCTCCGCCGAAAGCATATCTCATTTTTTCAAATCTTGGGGCGATAAATCTGCATCGAGCAACTCCCACCGAAATTATGTCCCCATGTGTCAAATTTAAGAGTTATATATCCATGCTGCATATTTGAAATGTCATTTCATAACCTGTATTGCACTTGAATCGCATAATACCTAACGTACATCATTGTCTTACACAAGTTTAGAGCACTTTTAGCAATGGAGAAAGCACCAATTCGGCGATTCCAAAATATATGCGTATTTTGTGGATCGCAATTGGGTAAAGATGGAGAGTTTACAACAGCAGCTCTTGATCTTGGTAGGACATTAGCTGTGAGGGGTATTCATTTGATTTATGGAGGGGGTAGTCTTAGGTTAATGGGGTGTGTGTCAACAGCTGCATCCCTAGGAGGGAGCAAAGTTCTCGGCATTATCCCTAAACCATTAGCTGTACAAGATATCATAGGCAACACAATCGGGGAAGAGTTACAGGTCTCTAGCATGCATGAGCGTATTGCACATATGGTTGTTAAGTACGATGCATTTATAGCTTTGCCTGGTGGTTATGGTATATTAGAGGAGATATTTCAAATCACCTCTTGGGCACAGCTAAACATCCATCGGAAACCCATTGGTTCGTTAAATGTCAATAATTTTTTTGATGGTTTGTTGTCTTTTCTTGATCAAGCAGTAGAAAAAAACTTCATCTCACAGTCGGCGAGGCAAATCCTGGTTACAGCTTCAACTGCAGGTGAGTTAATTGATAAACTACAAGAATTCGTCTATTCGCCTGATCCAACAACGGCTCGGATAGATTGGTTTGGAGAAGGCAATAAAAGGCGTAGACTGGATTTAACGCTCCATCTATAATCTCTATCTATTGGTTTCCTTTGTTTTTGTTTACTTTGTTTTTAGTGTGTTTATTTGAGATTTTTCATGTCATTTCTTTTGAGTTTTTTCAGGTTATTTCTTTAGTCCCATGTAATATTTTCTAATCTCGGTTTTTAGAGTGGTGGCTTAAAAAGTTCAAGTTCTCTTGAAACGCATTCTGGATTTCTTTAATCCATAATGGCTGAATAAGGAGGCTAACTTCTAAACTTTTAGACCCATTCTAACTTAATTGTTTTTGTTTGCTGATTTGTTGGACTTTGTTATTTTATGAGTAAGTTTAGTTTTATGTAATTTAGAGTTGTTATGCGTTTTTGTCTTTATCAGTTTCGATTCAAAAAAAAATTGTGGAAAAACCTGAGACTGGCAGAATATAGGGTTTCTTTAACTCTTGAAACGCATTCTCTCTAAATAAATCTGTAGTTTATTTATTTTATGTTGTTTGAAGTGTCTTGTTTCTTGTTTTGTTCTTTCATAATAAAGGTATATAGGCTGGAAACCTTAAGTCTGTGGGCTACTGGTCCTAAGGATTGTTGAAATATACAATCTTGACTCAGGTGTAACAATGCCACGTACCTCTTTTCTTGCATTTTGTCGGTCGATGATAAGATAATGTTGAATTAAGAATAACCCTTGGAAAATGATAAATGATGCATGGATCTGTGTACTTGAAATGTTTATTGGTTTTCGCTTTGCTTTTGATTCCTTGCGCAACATTGAGCACTGAGCTATTATCATTGAGTTATTTGTTCACTTAGAGAAAGTTTATGTAATTTAAATGTTTCTTTAGATTTCAATGAATTCTAGAACATGTTTGATGGTCACTCGAGGCGAAATCTTAGACTGTGCAACATTGGGGAAATGATTTAGGCCATCTTTGGACCGTTTGAGCCTTAATAGCCAAACTTGACTGAAATTGATCCCTAGTTACCCCTTTGAGCCTTTATAAGCCTTTTTCTTTGTTAACTCACTAAAAGATTTCCTAACCTCAAATGAATTTGTTCCAAACAGTTTATCCCTTACCTATGAGCATGTAGATCATTCACAATTAAATTCTGAGCTATGTTCTGGTTTTGGGAAGTTAGAGGAGGTGGGATGTGTCATGAGCAATGCAAGTGAGTCCTATTGTGTTTGTTAAAAAAAAAAAAGAAAACAAAAGAAAACAAAAGCCAATCTGTACTTATCGTCCACGTACTTACACATTGAGGACAATGTGTTGTTTAAGTGTGGGGGAGGAGAAGTGTAATAAAAAAAAGAAAAAAAAGAAAAAAAAGAACAAAAGAAGAAGAATAAGAGATCTATACCCTTAAGTGTTCTTAAAAAGAATGAAACAACAAAGTATGGGGGTGTAGTTTTCTTTTGTTTTCTGCAAAAAAAAAAAAAGATTGAGTGTTCTAAAAAAGTTTGGAGGAGTAACCTGGTGAATTGAAAAAAAGTTGTGTTATAGAGTTGAGCTCTACATAGTCTTGAATGATTTATTTGTTTGTGGGTGATTTGAGCCAAATTATTATCCTTTATCATACCTTCACCCAAGCCAAACGTGACAAGCTTAATAAAGTCCTACTTGATCCTTGGTGTTGTGCATGTCTACATTAGTGGAGAGTGACTTGAAAAGCAGGCCTATGGAGTTCATTTATACACACATCTTCAATATTAAATATGATTCATTTTTATGCATAAACTCATCCAGGTTACAAGTGATTAGGTGAGAATGGCTCTACACACACACACTTGAGGAATTGAAGTGAAGCGAAACGAATATTTGAGATAAAATTGTTGATCAAGTGCATTATTTTGAAGTTTTCCTTGGGTTATAATTAAGTACAATCTTTGAGGCCTATTTGCAAGATGAAGCATTTGTGTGTTTTTAATTTTTTGTTGATTCTGTTTCGGTTTAGTTTTATTTCATATTGTCGTAGTTGCTCGAGGACTAGCAAAGTCTAAGTGTGGGGGAATTTGATAAGTGTCTATTTATATACCATTTTCATATCAATTCGTCCATGTTTCTTTGCTATATTCGTTGGTATTTTTATGTTTTTGTGTGGTTTTGATGTTTGTAGGAGTTTGGAGCAACTTGCACAAAAATAGAGTAAAACCCTTCATTTTCACCTCTGCTAGTCAGTGATCTTCTCGGATTTAATTGTATTGATATACAATGACCCCGATGACATATTATATACCGTTGGAAAGCTCTCGAAGTCTATTTTCTGGAGAAATTTACGGTTTATAAATCCATTCAGTGTACCAAAAGTTGTAATCAAAACAGTGTGAGAAGTATAGAAATGTAATTCCACA
>SNVD02009718.1:0-40038 GCA_013180625.2 Boswellia sacra
TTGTGTGTATGTATGTGTGTGTGTGTGTGTGTGTGTGTGAGGAAGAGCGCGGGCGCGCGCGGTGCCCATCAGTCGAGTGGAGTTGAGTGAAAGATTGCTGAGTTGAGAAGACGAGAGCCGACGAGGCTGAGCCCGAGGCTGAGCTTGAGCTCGAGCTCGAGGGTGACGGTCACGGCGACAAGAGCCGTCCGAGTGCCTGCACGCCCGGCAAAGAGTTATGTAGACTGAGAGAAAGAGTGCACGAGAAAGAGAATGCACTGGCCGAACGGCCACGCGCGTCCGTCGTTCGCCTAGCGACTCGCACCTAGCGACTCGCGCCTAGAGTCATTCGGCGACCAACACTAACTCTAGTCTTTCTCTCTGTTACTCGCTACGCCGCCACCAGCAGCAGCACACGACAGCCGTCTCTCGTTGCGCGCAGATGCAAATTTGGTGCGCCGCTCGCAGCGAGCGCCTCGCCGCGCCAGAGTGCCTCCGAATTGCGCCCATAGGCGCCCGGTCACTTGGCACTGCAGCGCCGACGACGCCCAGAAAGAAGAACAAAGAAAAGAAGCATATTGAGAAGCCGCGCCAGACGGCCGCTCAGGTCAGCGCGGCACGCGCCACAAGCAACAGTCGAGTCAGCAAGTGCGCCCATTTGGGGGCACAGGTGACAGGTGCGCGCGCGCTACGCACACAAAAGCACACACTCTGAAGCACAAACATAGGGGCGAGTTTTCATTAGATCTCAATCAACAGATCCCATCATGCGCCTGGTGACGCAACTCGAGCTGCGCGCGGACGCCCACGCCGAAGTGCACTCGAGCCAGCCGGCCAACGCCTCCAACAATCAGTTCCCCGAGGACGCCTACCCCACGCGGACTCGGCCCCTTGAGCCTGGGCCCAGACACGCGCCCGACAAGCTGACCGCCGGTGTGATTGGCGGCGGCGCGCGCCTCATGAGCGCACCTGTGAGGTCGCTCGCAAGCAGCCGGGGCGAGGGCAGCAGCTCGCTCGCACCACTGGACGGGGCCCCTACCACTCGGCGGCCTTGCAGCCACGGCCGCCGAGTGGCCCGACTCGCGGTGCACCTAGCGACCGGCGCGCTCGGAGCGCTCGTGGCGGAGGGACGCCCGCTGGAGGGCGTGTCCGTGTCCACGTCGATGACGCCCGCGGCCTTGATGTCGTCCCTTCATGTCGCCCACAGCTGAGCCAGACGTCCAGCAGCAGCAGCAGCAGCGGCGGCGATGGCCCTCTCGCCTATCAGCAGTTACCTCTCCAAGCGGAGCCAATGCAACAACAACAACAACAACAACAACAACAACAACAACAGCAACTGCAACTCCAGCAACCACAGGGCTCCTTCGCCGACTGGTGGGACGAGTACTGGTCGCGCCAACCCTTTCCGTCCGGCTATACACAATCATCGATCACAATGCTGGCCTGTCTCATTACGATCATCATCTTCCTCATTGTGGTGGGCAACTGTCTCGTCTGCATCGCCATCTTCACGGAAAAGTCCCTCAAGCCCACCCAGAACTGGTTCATCGCCTCGCTGGCCGTCAGCGACATGCTCCTGGGCCTGGTGGTGATGCCCTTCAGTCTGGCCCGCGAGCTCATGGGCTTCTGGGTGTTCGGGCCCATCTGGTGCGACATCCACGAGGCCGTGGACGTGCTGCTCACCACCGCCAGCATCAACACGCTCTGCCTAATCAGTCTCGACAGGTACTGGTCGATCACGCAGGCCGTGAGCTATCTGAAGAAGCGCACGCCGCGCCGGGGCGCCTTCATGATTGCCTTCGTGTGGGTCTTCTCGGCGGCCGTCTCATTGCCGCCGCTCTTCGGCTGGAAGAAGCAGAACGCCAATTTGTCCGGGCCCATTCCAACGGCCGCGCTGGCCGGGGCCAACCAGTCGGCCGATGGGGATGGCCTTCAGCCCGAGCCCGAGCCCGAGCTGGATCAGCAGCTGGCCGACAGGGGCGAGGCGAGCAATTACATCACTCGCGGGGACGACACCAATGAGCAGCAGCAGCAGGACGACAATGAGGCCGCCCAACAGCAGTGGCGCCGCAAACGGCGACGAGCGCGCCGCCACCAAGCCAACGAGCGCACTCAGCTCGAGCTGGCGCGGCAACCGGCGCCCGATCCCTCCAGTGGCCTTTTGATGTTCGCCGACCAGCGTCCGAACGCCTACTACGCAAGCCTCTTGTCGGCAAGCGCGGGCCTCGCCGACAACGCCCACTCGGTGCAGCCCGCGCCAGCCGCCACGCCCGCTCCGCCCGCATCCAGCCTGGCGCAAGAGTACCCCACCTGTCAGTTGAGCGACGACGTGGGCTATGTGGTCTACTCGGCGCTGGGCTCCTTCTACATTCCCTGCGCCGTCATGGTTTTCACCTACATCAAGATCTTCTTGGCCGCCAGGTCGCGCGCCCGCCGTGCCATCAACAAGCAGACTCGCAGTCAGGCGGCCACTCACGCAACTTCCGGCGGCGGCGACAAGTCCCTGGCAAAGCGCCAACAGCAGCAGCAGCAGCAGCAGCAGCAGCAACAACAACAACAACAACAACAACAACAGCTGACAAGTGGCGCCACTAGGCGCACTATTGTGGGCCTGACGACGGGCGGCAAGGCGACGGGCAGGCAGCTGATGGAGGCGAGCGCCAGTGTGGCCGTGGAGCTGAGCAGCGAGACGCTGGCTGGCGCCGAGTCGGACGCGCAACAGGTCCACAATGTCGTGAAGGCTAGTCGACTAGTGATGGTCGAGCGGCGCAAGTCGGCCGTGGCCCAACAAGTGGTGCGCTCGGCCTCCATCGAGAAGGCGGCCCCACTCGAGGACGAAGAGCCGGAAGTGTTCACCACCGCCACGCTCACCACCAGCGGCGCCCAGCCTGCGACTTCGAAGGCGCTAAGCGAGCAACGCGCCGCGCCCACTCAAGAGCACAGGGACTCGGCTCTCATCACTGTCATGAGCGAGTCCATGTCCGAGCTTCCGGTGACGAGGTTCAACTTCAAACAGAGGTCGCCGTCGCCGCCGCCGCCGCCGTCGCCCATGCCGCCGACAGCCGGCGAGAGTGCGGCCCCGGCCCGCGACAAAGTGTCGGCGCTGCTTGAGGCCATCAGCAAGGTGGCGAGCGAGCGGGTGGCCGAGGAGTGCGCGGACGAGATACTCGCGGCCGACGACGCCGGCGAGCCGCGCGCCTGCGCTTGTGATAATTCTACGCCCGGCGAGGCCCAGCAGCTGCAACAGCAACAGACGAACAGCTCCACCAATGAAACCTGTTTCATGACCATCGAGGAGGACTCGGACAACCCTGAGGCGCAGAGCGGCCGCACGATCACAGTGCTGGGCGGCGCGAGTCGTGCCTCCGGGAGGAGTGTGACGACCGGAAGTGCCTTCCGGACGGCGGGCAGCAACTCGACGGCCGGAAGTGTGGAGAATATCTGCAACAATGCGGCCTGTCTGCGGCGCCGAAGGCGACGGCGGACGCGCTCCATCTGCGGCTCGAGTCTCACTATCAACGACGACGACGACGACGACGACGACGACGAGGACGACGACGAGGACGAGGACGACGACGATGAAGAGGAGGACGAGCTCGATGACGATTGTCTAGGCCACCACCATGACGACCGCTCTGTCGACGACTCCACAGACGAGTGCAACGGCTACAGCGGCTCGTGCGCGCTAGACGGCTCTTGCGCGGACGCGTGTCGCGAGTGCCAGGCGTCGGGCACCAAGTCGGCGCCCGACAGCTGTCAGGACTCGCCCAGCGGATGCCAGCTCACGACGCCCGGCGACTCGCCCCAGATGGCGCGCGTCCTCAAGACAGCCCATCACAGCCAGTCGGCGGGCACACTCGACTCGCCGCCCGCCCAGCCCCAAAAAAAAAGACCGACTCGCCCACGCCGCCCACGCCGCGGCCCGCCGCCCACGCCCAGCAGCCGCCGCCACCGCCCAGTGGGTGCGACGGACTCGAGCGGCGCCAACAGGCACACCAGCGCCAGCATCGCCATCATCTACGGCAGCGAGTGGGCCCGAGCGCGGCCGACTGCAAACGGGCCCGCCGCCGGCGCCGCTCACATGGGGACGAACGCAAACAGCGCCACCGCAAGGGCGACCCGAGTCGCCAGGCACAAGCGGCCACAGCGGCCGCAGCTGCCACAGCCACGGACACGGCGGTCTCGGCGGCGCCGTCGAGTGCACGGAAAGCGTCGCGGGCCGCGAACACGACTATAGAGTCGGCGACTGTGGACGAGGAAAATTTGAGTGTGCTCACTGACTATCGATCTCACGACGAGGAGGAGGAAGAGCTCGACGACGACGACGAGGACGACGACCTGGACGACGACGACGTGGACGTGGACGGCGATGAGGACGACGAGAACAGCTCCATCGTGGGCCACGACGTGCTCGACGCCACGCCCGCGCCCGAGAAGCGCAACCACGCCCACGCCGGCCACGCCTACGAGAAGCGCCGCTCCCTCGTCGCCTCGGCGCTCGCCTCGGTGGCGGGCAACATTGCCTTTGCGGCCTCTTCGCGAGCCGCCACTCAGCCGGAAGTTGGAGCCGCTATGAGTCCGGGCGACGCGCCGCCGGGCACCGAACTCGCGAGCGCCGCGCCCAAGAAGAACACCTCCATCGGGTTCCGGTTGGCGCGACTGGGCAGCAGTGCTCCCGCGCCGCCAGCCAACCAAACCGGGAATCTGTTGGCGCTGGCGGCGGCCAGTCAGCAGCAGCACCAGCAGCAGCACCAAATTGTGGGCGCGGTGCTGCTGAACGCCAACGTGAACCCGGGCGCGGGCGGCACACGGAACCTCAAGACGTTGAGACAGAACTTTTTCCACAAACTCAACCAGCTGACTGCCAAGTCGGCCGCCGGTAAGCAGGCCAAGGCGGCAGCCAAGGCGACCGGCCAGTCGAGCGCCCAGTCGAGCTATGGGAGCAGCTACGAGCCGAGCGTCGACTACGCCACCACGAGCAATGTGCACTCGAACAACGACCACTATCATCAGGAGACGACATTCGGTGAGCATAAAATCCAGTTTGCGCTCATCGTTTCTCTCGCTTACCACCACCACTACCACCATCACCGCCATGACCACCACTAGCATTTGACCACTAACACGCCGCTGCTCCCGCTCACGCAACCAACCATACTAACACTCGCACAGGTGAGACCGATGAC
Source organism: Boswellia sacra (assembly GCA_013180625.2). NCBI lineage: Eukaryota > Viridiplantae > Streptophyta > Magnoliopsida > Sapindales > Burseraceae > Boswellia > Boswellia sacra. The sequence goes on from SNVD02009718.1 coordinate 5,166, forward strand.
TACGAGCAGCATACCTCGGCCGACACCAAAATGTCGAGTCCCCGAGAGCACTCAACTTCGGGGGCAGTTGCAGCTCTGACGCAACAACAACACCACGACCTCGAGCTGGGCCACAAACTCACCCCGGAGATGGCCGCCGTGGTGACCAGTGTGGGCCCACATAGGCTGCCCCAGAAAGCTAACGACTTGTCCGCCCTCAAGCGAGGCGACCAGCTGGCCATCGGAAGTGATAGTGCGAATGTGGGCGATCGGCGACGACTGCACCATGGCGTGCAGAATGACCATGACGACGACGATGACGAATGCTCGAATCTGATCCGGTCGACAAGCAATGGTGTCGCGGTTGGCGGCAACGTTGCGAACCGCTCGCTGGTCAACAACCTCGACCACCAGAACAATAGTGCCAACTTGGGTCCTGGTCATGCAGCAAACCAGACGCATCTCACTCGAAACTGGGACACGTCCGGCGATGCGAGCCAACGGAATGGCGGAGCAGAGGCACTGGTCGCCCCTGTGCAGCCGATCAAGAAGCGGCCTGGCGATAAGACCGCAAGTCGACAGTTGGCTCTCGCAGGCGCACCCGGCGACCGGCGCCATCTGGGCGCCACCAGTGGCCGAGCCGCCCCGGGTACCAATCGGGCCTACCTAGCCTCAGATAACGAGAGACACAAGCGCAAGCTAGCCAAGGCGCGGGAGCGCCGTGCCACTCTCATCTTAGGACTCATTATGGCCGCCTTCATCTGTTCCTGGCTACCCTTCTTCACATTCTACGTCCTACGCGCACTCTGTCACGTGTGCCGCGACTATATCTCGCCCAGATTTGAGGCTTTCATCTTCTGGATGGGATATTGTAATTCCGCGATAAATCCAATCATTTACACCATATTCAATAGAGATTTTAGAAAAGCGTTCAGGAAGATTCTATTCAAGTGCTTGTGAACACACAATGACTCAACAATCAAAATGTTGATACCATGGGATTGAGAACCTCGGAGCGGACGTGATACGGTGAGCTGAACTGCAGGCCTATTCACAACAAGACATCTGTCGTCCACATCCGTTGACAGGTGTCGATGCACCTGGTCGTTTGCAGAGTGCGAGCTCACTCATTCCAAGATCCACACGATTGACACGCGCTCACAAGTGGCATTAGAACGATTATTTGTTATGTGTACGTCTTGTTGTCAACAACTGGTTATGTATCTTGGATTTATGGACGCGATCACAGAAGGCAGTTGAGAATAAGAGATCCAATAAATCTAGTCCAACGCATCACGCGGGAGCAAATACATGAACACCTCCTTTTCGATAGTTTTCAGCTTACTAAAAAATGAACACAACTCAAGTGTCGTATTTGGTAGAAATATATTTTTCTGACCTCAGGCTTTCCTGAATTCCATTTAGGAGAGGCGGAGGCTCTAATGTACAGTTTTCTAAGCGTGTTGATCTTGCTCAATCTTGTTGTTGATAAGACTGTGTAGGGACACGACAGATCGAACCAACGAAGCCAAGTAGACGACGAGCATCTGGTCGTTTGTGGACACGTAGGTGGACTTGATGAACGAATCTCCGGAGATGTCTGGTAACAGGTTGAATATATCTTGTAGCATGTAAATAATCGAATAATTTACCGGTAATTTACCATCAACTATTAAATCTAGATAGTTCCTAATATCATTCAATTGCTCACTAAGTCCCTGTAACCCAGACATCTTATTCGTTATCCTCTGTGACAGCGAGCCTAATGTGGTATCCTTGATGTCTCGCAATAAATGCTCCACTCCCACCTCTTCAGCCTCCTCGGCGCCAATCTCAGAGCCGACATGCTCGAATGTCTTTGATGTAGGTGTACCATCTTCGTGAACTTCTTCCACGGCAAAGTAGGCTTTGGTTGGCAAACCTGAGTCTTGGGACAGTTTGGCGTCGATGATCACCAGAACCGAATTTGGGCCTGAATACTTTCTGACAAGGTCATTGATGGCAATATCGTTTTGATGCAATTTTGGACCTGTGTGATACCAGCCGACAATCTTCTCTCGTGAGTTTACCTTTTTAAACATGGAATACATATTGTCCAGATAGTCGTGGTCAAAGAACCAGACATTTTTGTCGTTGTCATCTTCATCAAACGGAACGCCGAAGGAGTTGCTGATGTCGAGAACACCCTTGGAGTTCCAGCCGCCGAGCAATATACCAGCAACCCTTTTCTGATTGCCTATCTTGCCCATGCGATTAAAGTGGTCCACCACTGACAGCAAAACGAGCGGATGAACAATCACCTTCTGTACAGACTGACTGGTGGATGTCATCTTGTGGCGGAAGGGTGTCTATATGACTTGAGGTTAGATGTTTCTCGAAGAGAGTTTCAGTTTCTCAGTGAAATATGGATGCCCAAATAGGGATCGATCGCCGAATAGGTATGAGTCGTCAAGTCGGAGTTGCGACTTGAGAGCAGTTGTTTATTTGTGCAACTTCGCTATCTCTTTCTGTCTCCGTCTCTCTCTTCTGTTTCGATCTTTGTGTGTCTCTGTGCGCGTGTTATGTGAGAGTGGCAATGAAAAAAAGAAATATTATTTGCGCATGAACCTCTGTTGCAAGAATGCGCCCACATTGAGATTGTGTGCAAGATCAGGCGCCCGCGATTGGCGGGTATTATGAATCGCGTCACCTGCTTGTCGCTCAATGTGGCTGGCGCCTGTTGGCGCATCAGTTCGCTTTGCAAGATGCGCTTTCTTGCTTTGAGTGTAGGTTTCTCGGTAAAAGGCTATGAATAATGTGAAGAACATGGTGGCGATGCCCAGTCCTGAGAGGGATAGCAACTTTGGGTACTGGCAGTTGGGTGTCAGCGCGGCCGCGCCAAAATGTAGCCCCAGCACAATGAACTGGGCCAGCTGTACGGTGGTCACATACTTCTTCCACCACAGGTAGGGCTTGAGGGAGTTGAATGTGCTCATGATGTAGTAGGTGTACATGATTATGTGAACCATTCCGTTGACGATGGGAAACATTGCCGAGGAACCGCCTGGGGCCATCTTGAAGTAGAACCAGGTCATGAGTAGGACAAAAGAGTGATGGAAGACATGAAGGAAGGTTATCTGTCGGTTCTTTTTCCTCAATGTGATCCAGAGCGTGTCGATGAGTTCGAGTATGCGCGAATACAGGAAGACGTGACAAACGCTTATGTGCTCCATCTCCTTGGGACTTTGATCTTGCTCATTGACGGGCTACCGGGTTGATCCACCATGGGAGTTTGGTTTAGTTTGGGAGGTGTTAGAAGTGAATGTGACGAGTATGAAAGTCTATGTGTGACTGCGTCTGGATGTTTATGAGGCCATTTCTGGTGTTGGCGTTTATGTGTCTAAATTGGTGTTGATAGCTTACCGCACAGCCAACGATATCGAGGCCCCAATTGTGTAATGTAAAAAATCTGGACAAAATCCAAACATTGAGCAACAGGATGAATGTGTTGAAGAGTCTAACTGTCCAGACCAGATCGAAGGCTTGTCTGTTCTTCATGAGTCTGTGCGGGCCTAGGTCATAGCAAAAATACACGTAAAAAGTGGCAATGATCAGGACCTCCCAAGGGTTGTCCATGAACCTCAGGCCAGCCACTCGCTTGTCGCCATAGACCCTGAAGAAGTCCTCTATTGAGGCCTTCAGGGAGGCATCTGGTGTGGGGCCGGACATGTCTCTCGCGCTCTATCGAGCGTGCACTCTAACTGTTGGCGGGCCCCCACTTCTATGTTGGAGGTGTACGTGTGAGCTTGTGCCACCTTCCGGGCTAATCGGGACACTTGAGTATGGCCGCGTGACGAAGGCGATGGTCTTCTGTCATAAAATACAACAATCTATGTCTGGCTGACGTTCCAGCTCCCTCGCTGTATTGCTCTATTGCTCTTCCACTCTTGCGCGCTCTCTCTTTCTTTCCCACTCTCTATCTCTCTCTCTCTCTCTCTCTATCCCTCTGTCTGTATCTGTCTCTCTCTCTCGACCATCGACGCCAACTTGCTCACCGTCGCTCATTGAGTCTGGCCTCTGCCAGCCAAGTCTCACTTTGCGTCTGTGTCTTGGCGGTGTTGTTGGGCTTTGGCTGTGTCAGACTTGCAGAAAGGGCGCTAATTAGAACACTCGCTCAAGCAGTGTCTAACACAAACGGACGCACACACACGCAGATTTCGGGAGAAAGGGGTGAGAGCACGAAAAGTGAAGATGCTTGGCGGAGATCGGATTTCTTCTGCGACACTCAGTCGGAAATAGCGTGGCCGTTCGGGACGACATGAAGCCTTTCTTCGGGTGTTGCGTTAATGAGCAATCACTCGTACAAAGCCGTACACACTCCTCAGCCACCTGGCGCCCATCAACTGCTGTTGTCAGAAACAATGAACGCCGGAGCCGTTGTGAACAAGGGATCATACACGCCAATCGCCGCGCTCTCGTCACACAGTCGCTCACATGCAGGACGTTGAGCTTTGGGGTTCAGCCGCGAACACTCTAACGCAAACACATCTACACTAACACGGCCTCCAGATTAGTGTGGGACTCAATCTAGACCATGTTCGGCCTGAGTCCATCGAGATGCATAATGGGTCGGATCAATATCGTTTGATTCGAATCGCTAGCCAGACGTCTAGTCGTAGACGACCGTGAACGCGGTTGCGCGCTCGTAGCCTTCGTAATGGCGCTCATTGTTTCACTGCTCTGGGCAGCGGCGACGACCGCGCCAACGGCTCATGCAACAAGCGAGTGCTCATTTGTGTGCATGGGCAACTTTCGAGTGCAACACTTGAGAGCGCACAGAAGCTTTGTGGACGACAGTCTGCCCACTCACTCACACACCTGAATTCAATATGTAATCTCTGTCCCTTTGCCCTTGTGCACCCTCAACTTAAGCGATCAAACCTCCTCATTTGGCTGATGCCCATATTGCACTGGCCTTCTTGAGAGCCTAGTACTGTCTCGTGATGGACACAATACATGTGATATTCATAGTCAACAATTATTAGTCTAAATCGATCTACTGCTACCGTTGGCGAGAGAAGTCGGACGTTATATTTGGAACTAGTGACTAGTCCTTGAGTGGCGATCAGTTCACCCGCTCGCTCATTGTTTACACACACCTTACATACTCACATCTTGGGCGCAAAGGTAAATTACTACCTGAAAGAGCGTCAAAGATGAGAACGAGATCCATGGCCGCCAGCAGGACCTAAAACGGGCCGAGTGCCAGCAGTGGGCAACATTCCATAACGATGGTAGTTTCGAAACTTTGTGTCGTTAACTGAGAATTATTGCATGCGTTGTAAGGAGCTCGAGAATATTCGTCCAAGTTATTAGCCTCAGTCAAATGAGTCATCTTCTCTTTCTCTCGATTGCTGACTTCTAAATGGAGCCCCATTAGGACGGAACTCTCGCTCTGTGGCGACGCGAGCTCTATTGTTGCATCAACATGTTTGAAATTGAGCCGTTTAGCTCCAAGCTGAGGTAGCTTATCGGGGACGCGCGTGCGCATTCAAGCAGCGGCAAGCACAGGTCTTTGCGACCTGCACAAATCTGCCTCTGGAGTCTTCCAAACAACTTGATGGAGCAAGTCCAACCGTAGACCTACGAAGCGCAACACTCTAAGCGTCGACACACTCACACACGCCAGCACTCCAAGTTGTAGGAGTTTGCGACACACAGTTGAGCGACTTCTGAGCCGCACAAAACTATTCTTCCCCTCACCTGTAGCATGGCGACTACCATTTGCACCAAGCGACTCATGTGCAGGCCGACGCAAACAGTCATCCACGATCACTGAATTGGTGCTCATTTTATCGCCGCCACCTGTCAGCCAACCTACACCAAACTAGCGTCAAGTGCTCGAGTTTCGCGCTCTCTTTGTCGCGCTCGGCCGAGTTTGTGCACTCAGTGATCGAACAGAAAGTGTTTGTCGAACAACGCACACGGTGCCCTCGCACCATCAATATCCAAGCTGACAGTGACCCGCAAGGGCTGAGACGATATTGGCATCGCAAAGAGCTCGCATAATCTAACACAAATTCCTGTGTGCGGCGATGCACCTTATTTGAGCGGAATTCCAATGCACACGGGGTCTGAGCGTGCCTACAGACCTTCTGCAAACACCTGAATAAGACTACACTAATTTTGCCGCCCACTCTCGCGCCCCCCCCCCCACACGTCTGCCATCCCAACAGTGAAGCAAATTATTGCACGTCAGTGGGTCACGTGCGTCATTCGAACATCGCCAAGACAAAAACAACAACCGCGCGCCGCCCACATGCCTCTACAGTATACACTCGACATCGCTTCAATGTGGCCGCTAAGTCGCGAGCGCGCCGTTTAATTCTGCTGTCGTTAATTATGTTACACTGGCGGAGAGGGTCTTGGTGCTAGTCGCACATCACAGATAATAAGAGGGGGAGGCGACGCAGGCAATCTCCCCAACGTTTCCTTGGTCACGGTTTTGGCGCCCGCTTGTCGGGAGTGGGCACCCGACGCACCTGAGCCCAGCCGTCGCTCAGTCGGCTCTCAGCGATGGCGCCCGTGTCAGGCAGCGATCGGCGCGAAGTGGTCAGGGACGAGTTCTGAGTCGAGTGGGTAAAGTCATAGATGGTGGCCGGCGACACGGGCAGGTCCGAGATTTCGCCCGATAAACTGAGCTGAATGTGGTCCTGATAGTTCATCATGGCGCGCTCCACGCGCGGCACCAACACGAACACGATGACAGCGATGAAACCCATCATAACGCACGCGGCGCCTAGCACGTACGCAATCAGCCTCTGTGGCGCCACCTGGCTCCCCACTCCTTCAACCGAGTGGGATCCCGGGGGCGTGTCGAAACTGAGCAGTGGCTTGCTGGCACGGGTGTCGCCGCCAGGCGAGATCCACCAGAGCCAATCGGACAGGTCGACGTGATTGCGCTTGAGTCGGTTGCGGATGGGATTGTAGGTGCTGATCGGGAGAGGATGGCTTCTGTCTGTTGTAGACGACAACGACGATGTCGACCCTCTGTGGGCAAGTTCGAGGAAGCGCAAGAGCTCTCGGTCGAGAGTTTCCACCTGTTTCGGGAGATGGCGCTCGAGCAGAGTGATATTTGCTGCGAGCGGACCGCAACCGAAGTGCGTGGCTAGGTCGTCAAAGCTGAGGCTGAACTCGCGGCCCGGAGGCTGCGCCATGTCGTCGGTGCGGTCGTACAGGTGGAGAATAATTAGGAGACGCACGTAGAACAGGTCGCCCGCATTCAGGTTGACTAGTCGCTGATTAATCTCGCGCCAAAAGTCCACACCCGCCAACTCGATGGGCGCCACCGTGTGCACCCCTATGCGCTCGTCCACCGGCGCCTTGGTGCCCGAGTACAGCACCGAGTCGATGTGCTTGGTAGGCGCCGACAGTGGGGACGCTTGCGTTGAGCTGAGTGTTGGGGGCCGCCAGTGAGTGCCTCGATGGCGAGCGTGAGCCTGAGCGCCGACTCGGCCAGGGTGGCGCCCGAGGCCGAGATGAGATTCACGAAGAACTTGAGCCGACAATCGCCTTGGTCTTCGGGCAGCCTTTGCATCCACTGCGAGTTGATTGCAGCCCAGTAGAGCTGAGCCCTCGGCGCGCCCGCATCGTCGACGGGTCGCCGCTGCCAGCGCCACCATTCGTCCCGAGCGACGCCCGGGCTCGCCGAGTTCTGGGCCTTGCCTAAGAAGCTGGGCGGCCACCACCAATTAGCGGGCGCGCCGGCCGCGACAGAGTTGACGCGCGCCGCCGGCATCTCAAGCGCGAGGAACTTGCCGGCGCTGGTGTGCGTCGTGTGGTCCACTTGGGGCAAATGGGCCTCATGCTGGGCGTTGTTGCGCACGCCCACGCGATTGATGGTCCAGTTGCCAGTGAGGTGCCAGAAGCGCTCGGGCCGGCTGGTCAGGAAGAGCTGGAGGCGGCGCCGGTCAGGCCTGTCAAAAGACTCGCGGCCCGGCAGTGGGTCGCACAGTTCGTCGGTCTCGTCGTCGTCGTGGGCGTCAGTGGTGGCGCCACTGGTCATGCAGTCGCCGACGGAGTTGCACAACTTGCGCGCCTCCAGACAGAGACCCGAAGAGCACTGGAACTGGTCAGACGCACAGCGGGCGCCGCTTTCCCCGTCGGCGATGGGCAGCAGCGGTGGGGTCGCCGAGTCGACCCCACGGCCGGGTGTCCAGTCGTCGAGTTGAGAGATCGGATCGGCCAGATAGTCGTCGTAGTCGTCGCCGTTGTCTACCGATCTGGGGCCCGCTGACAGCTGGGACTCGATGGAGTCGCCGCGCGGCCAGCGACACTCGTGGAAGCCGAGCCAACGCAGAGCAACGAGCGAACCAGCGAACCCGTTGAACGCGCTCTCATTGCGACCAGGCGCCGACGAGCGGGTGCCCACCATCGCCTCCATGCGCACCTCGAACGAGAGCCGTGCTTGGCGCAAGTGGCCCAGCTCGGCCACCGCTGGCAGCCAGTGCGGGCCACTGGCCGCTTCCGGTCTGTTGAGCGCGCCCAGTTTCGAGCTAGCCATGGCGGTAGTAAGCGAGGCGCGCCGCTCGATCGTCCGCGACCAGACGAGGCGACGCGGAAGCAAGTTCTCCGACTTGGCGTAGAGACTGAGAGTGGTGATGATGGCGGCCGAGAGGTTGGTCGGCGGTTCGACCGTGTGGAGCGAGTACTCGAAGCGCAGCTGACACGTGGAGGCGGTGCGGCCGACGGGCGGCGTCGCAAGTCGGGCGATTTTGACGAGCTGGCCGACCTCACTGAGGCTAAGCGGCACAAAGATGAACTTGGCGCTCTCCTCTCTGACCTCGCCTCTGGTCGACAGATTGGCTAGTAGCTGCGCCAGCGAGGCTCGCGGCTGCCGTGGTCGTTGTTGATGTTGGTCGACTGGGTGTTGGTGTTGTCGCGGCTCGCTATCCGAATGCCCGAAGTAGCGCCTCCAGAAGCTCTGGCGCACGGCCACCAATTGGGGCCGGGAACCCTCGAGTTTGTCTGCGGGCGCCGCCAGTCGGAGGCGACGGTCGAGGGCGGCGGCCGCGGGAGTGGCCGAAGACTCGTTCGAACCGTCGGCCACTACGAGACTGTTGACCCAGAAGCAGTTGTCGCGCCTGAAGTCGCACCAGTCTGCCACACAGCCGAGCTCGTCCTGGCCGCCCACGCACTGCTCCACGAAGTCGCAGTGCCACTCGATCGGAATGCACCGGTCCTCCAGCTCGCAGCGGAACTGGCGCCCCGACTGGCATTCGACGCCAGCGCTCGTAAATCCGGCCGGAAGTGTAGACGAGGATTCGGTTGGTGGCCTAGTGTTTGTGGGGCCCGTTGCGCTGTGTATGTGGCTTGTTGGTGGCGCTGAGGGCGAGGGTTTAGGTGTTGTGAAGGCGGAACTCGCGCGAACCATCCCGATGGGCTGCGGGCCAAATGCAACGATGACAAGCGCCAGCAGAGCGCCCGCCAGTGACAGGCCGCAGATCGGCTTGGGCCCAGTCGCTGAACGGGCGTGGGCGGCGTGGGCGGTGTGGGCAGCCGATCGACCGACCATACTCGAGATGGTCAATTGCATCGTTCAGGAGTGGGCGAGCTGAGACTTGCGCTTGAGGAACGAATGTTAGCTCGAGGCGGGTCTGAGTGACGATCGAGCAGGAATCGAGTGGAGCGCGCTGGCACCGGCCACACACGATCGATGGCTCTTCTCGACACGATTCGACTCGATCCAACTCGATCTGACTCGGCTCGGCTTTGGCCACCTGGGCCGCGAGTGGCGAGATCGATTGAGATCAACAGCGGCCGTCGCCCAGAGGCTCAGATCAATCAACTTGAGAGCACGGGCGCAAGCGAACGCGCGACCGAGCGAACGAACGACGGCCACCGCGACACAACGACGAGCCTGACAAGTTGCGCCGCCGACAAGTTGACCTCCCGCAACGATCAGAAGGACGCGCGCCCCCAGCGAGTCGAGCGGAAGACGCGACTTCTAGCGGCCACAAGCGCGCGTCACTCACTTCGATTGCATCACGCGCACCCGGGACCGCCACGAGCCTCTGGCATTGCCGCCGAGGCCAAGTCACTCGGCGCTAATTGGCCGCCGTCTGTTAGAGAAGGGCGCACGTTGCGACGCAGCTCGGTGAGCTCTTTTTTGCTCGACACCTGCCGGGACTCAGTCGCGTTTTCAACTTCCAGGCGCGTCGACGAGTGGCGTGAATTTATTGGACGAAGAGGCGCACCGACGGCGCCAAGACGCAGGCCCAAGAAGCGGCAGTTCCGATTATAATAGGCCAGACTTGCGCGTGTTTACCTGGCGGCGCCGGCGCCAATTTGCTGTCGTCGTTGACGTCGGCGCTGTGAAAGCCAACAGCCGGCGAACAATCGAGTGGCTCGAGTTCATCACCAACGTTGACGACAACCTGCAGCTCGACGACGAGACGGCCACAGAGCTAATATTAGGCGGCTTGTTGTCGGTCGCGACGCTGTCTTGTCGGCTCGCTGGCGCCCGGCCGGCTAACCTTGAGAGCGAGCCGTGAGAGCGCAGCTCGTCGTCCCTTTGGAGCCGCGCATCAGCCAAATTGCATCTGCACTGGCGGCCGCGGCCGGCCCATTGGGTGCCAGCTGAGCGGCTCGAGCCAATCGAGTGTGGCGGCACCTGCACAAAGCGCGTCAGATGCGCACCACTTGGCCGACCTCGTGGGGCTCGTTTATGCGCGCAATTATTGCGATTTGCGCGCTTGGCTCGCTCGCAAAGAGTTACAGTGGCGCCAGAATGGCGCTTGGCTCGGCGCCACGGATTGGAACAAATCGAAACGGACATTCTGGAGCCCGCCGCATAACCGTCCCCCCGGCGCAGACAGGCGCATTTTTAAGTGTGCGCCAGCGGCCGAGCGGCACTGTGTCCGGTAGCGCCCCATTGGCGTGGGCGAGCGCGCGCGACGATGACTAATTTGCGGCGCCGAGCGGCGTCGAGGCGCGCGCTTAACGAGCCGTCGAAAGGCGGCCGGGCTCGGCGCGGCCGTTCTATTGCAATCGGAGCCGTCGCGATCAGGCGTCGAGCGACCGCCGCGGCGGCGACGACGGCCAACCCAATGAAACGGCAAGCGACGAGACGAGATGGCAAGGGACGGGCTGAGATGGAGACACAGACGAAGACGGAGACGCAGACCGAGAAGATTGATTGAGTGCAGCAACTCGTCTCGGCCGGCCGGGCGCGCACTTGAGCGCGAGAGAGGCGTCTAGCGGCCGCGCGGGCGCCTAGCGCACGGGCGCCAGCTCAATATGCGCGCGCTGGCAACTTGTTAGTCGCTGGCGTGCGCTTGTTTGCATCGCGACGTGCGCCTAGCCACGCGATATGAACAATGCGCGCCAGTGTCACTGCGCTTATTCATGTTCCCCTCGCTGGCGCGTGTCTGTGTGGCCGAGGTGCCGTCGGGTGAGGTGGGGGGCGTAAGTCGGCTCTTGCCTTGAGACGAGCCGGCGGGGGCCGCCATATTGCGGGCAAGAAAAAGTGCGCCCACGCCGCCCGGCCGGCCGCGCGGACGCATATTGCACGCACCCGTCCGCGTTATTCATTAGTATTCAAGTCATTTGGGTAGTGACGCCGGCGCGCGTCTCGCGTGTCGACGAGGACGCGGCCGTGGGCGAGGTGCCGCTCGCGCGCGTGCGGCCACATTGCTGTTCCGCTTCTATGAAGCTATCTGATGTCAGCGGCAAGCTCGAGCTGGCCGCCAAATTCAGGAACGACGTCTGGGAGGCAGAAAAAGTTGCCCGCTCTCCGGCCTCTGTTTGCAACTCCTAATTTGCGCCCCCGCGAGACACTCGCGCCCGTGCCTTTTGTGTTCTCGGCCCGCCCGTCCGCCCGCCCGCTCGCCATTATAAACTGCACTGCCATCGCATTAGTGTCCGCCCGCGACGCCTCCGCCATCCTGGTGCTCATCCTCGTCGTCGCTTGCGCGTCCGCGTCGCCCCGTCCCGACAGGCCCTCAAGTCGCGGCGCCCATTCGACCAATTGATTGGCGTCGGGCGTTGGGGCGTCGGGGCGTCGGGAGGCGCCCGACGCCCGACTCGCGTGCATACGCCCGCGCACGCCCAATCGAATTAGTGTGGCGCCGACTGCGAGTTGAACGCGTATGCAGGGCCGCGGGTCGAGCGAGCGGGCGGCCGCCGCACGTCAGGCCGGATCCAGTGGCCCGTTGGCTTCGTCGGCAATCGTGTCGAGTGTGCGAATGGCAATGACGCCGCCAACGAGCGCGCCGACGACGAGACACAAAGTGAAAACTGTGAAATTCATCCTATTTAGAGCGTCGACGAGCGTCCTCCTCGCCGCGGACATGTTCAAACAATATCACGACAGACAGCGCGTGTGCGCTCGCTTCCGTCGTCCGTGCGCGACCGGCCACCGAGCGCACACGCGAGCCGCACTCGATATCGGGCCACTCAGGGGGTCGCTAGGCACGCGCGTTGAGAGCATCCATTTGGTTTCAATGCCAGAGGTCGACATAACCTTGAATCTCTGGCGGTCGGGAGAGCGAGAGCGCATCTCGGGCCGGCCCGCTCGCAGCAGGCTCATTGTTTGAGCAGCACAAACGCGCCCGCCGGTTGTTGTTTAGTGAAAAGTGTCCGTCTCGCGCGTAACGAGCAGAATATCAGCCTCGGGCCGAAATTTTCCCGTCGCCGGCGGCTCTCGCACCTTAGCCAGCCCAATCCGCTCCGACGCGCGCTCGCATTCCCGCCCCCGCGCCCTCACTCAATGCCGTCCACTGAACTGACCGGATCCAATCAGAGCGGCCGCGTGTCACGTAATCCAGGCGCGCGCGGGCGCGACCTGAGCGAGCCGGCGGTGCGCCGGCGACTGGCCAGGTGAATGCTGGCGTCGTGGCGCGCGAAATCTAATGAGTGCGCCCATGATGAGTCGCACAACATTAAGTCTGGTCCAGAGCAGAGGCGAGCCGCTGTGAGTGCGCCGCCGCCGCCGACGTCGCCCAAGTCGCCCTGGGCCAGGTGATGATGCCAATTGCGACCAAGAGAGCCGAACGTGGGGGAGCGCGCGGGCCATTTCGCGCGCCAGCGAGCGAGCGCGCGGCCGCCTCGGCGATAGAGAGCCGGCCCGAGGCCGAGACCGAACGCGACAGCCAAGGCGCGCTCTTACCTGGCCAGGTGTGAACTGATCAAATTAATGCGCCTACACTTGCGTCTTCGGGACAATCTCGGCGGTGGCGGCGACGCCGGGCGCGCATTAAGCTCGCCAGGTCTCGAGGCCCCGGCCGCAGCGGACTCTCTGAGCGGCCGGCTCCAGATAGAGAAACAACATCTAGGCGGCCCCTTCGTCTTCATCATGGCGCCGTCGCTTAGCAGGCGCGCAGGCGGGGGCGGCGAAAGTGCGCCCGCGCGCCAAGCCGATGAACTCGCCCGCATCGGCCAGTGTCAACTCGGCCCTCGCCTGTGGCCACGACGTCCACCACGAACACCACCACCACTACCTTCACGACCTCGACCACGACGGCGACGGCGGGCCGCCCGAGCGCACGTCCGGCGGCGCCCACTCGGCCGAGTCGCCGAGCGGGCGCCCTCGCGAATGGGTCGGCTTGTTGCCGGCCGCCGATCCAATCGCCGCCTATATCCTCACCTGGCGCGACGCGTGGGCGCCCAGCTCGGGCGCTTGAGTGGCCCGGGCGGGCGCGCGGCCAGTCGGCCGGCTGTTCGGTCGGGGGACGGTCGAAAAAATGTCGAATGGAAGACAATTTTGCGTCAGCTGGTCGGAGTGCGATCGAGACGGCGCGGCCGAGACGCTCGTTAAATTGCATTATAATTGGCTGCGGCCAGCGCGACTTGTCGGGGGCGGCTGCACGCGCCTGTCGCCGGATTATCAACCGCACACGCGCACTCAGGCAAAAGTGAGCCCCCGAAAGGTGACCCGCAGCTTCCGAGGCCCGACGATCGGCCCGAGCTGACACTCGAGGCAGCGAGTCGGCGCCAGCCGCCAATGATTGCCACCCTCAAGAGTATCCACCTCGAGGGCGCCTCGACTGAGCCGCTCGACACGCCCGCGGGCGCCCGCAGTTTGTGGCCAGCAGCTGATTTTAACGCCGCCGCCGCCGCCGAGATACCAAACTCGACTTTGGCGCCGTCGAGTCACTCGAAATTCAAGTCAGACGCTCACTCTGTCGCACTGTTGTTGTTGTTGTCGTCGTTGTTGTTGTCGTTGTTGTTGCTGTCGCCGTCGTGGTCGTGGTTGCGGTTGTTTCTGTTCCGGTGCATCGGTAACAACGACCGGCGCCGACGTCCGGGTGGGCGCGCCGCTGTCGGCACGCAACTCGATATCCAGCGCGCGCTCATCTTGCTCTCCGTCTGGCGCGCGGCTCGTGATTTACTTTAGTGCGTTATGCTTTATTCATTATTTCATATGGGGGCGCACGTCGGCGTCACCAGCGGCCAGCGCCGCCGCCGCCGCCGCCGCCGCCGCGAGCAGTCGGATCGGCGGGAAACGCATTCATACGCGCGCACAGAACTGACAATTGTCGGCGAGTCACATCAAATTGGTGGCCGCCCGCTCGCCGCGGGCTCGCTCGCCTTTCATTAGTATTCAATGTTCGGATTTGGGCGCACTCTCTCGAACACGACTCGTCGTCTCGACGCATCCGACGTCAAGCATGAGAACTGAACGGGCCCTTGTGCGGCGCGCACGCCCACATCATAAAAACAACAAACTCGAGCTGGCGCAGGAAGTTGGCGAGCGACCGAACGAGTGGGTGGCCAGCTGCCAGCGAGTGGCGGATTTTCGCCAAGACCGCGAGAAAGTCGCCGCCACACAGCCAGTCGAGAGCGCACAGACAAAAACAATCGTGCGCGCGCCGCCTCTACTCCACTTTACATTCGGCGACCACGCGCCCGATGTTTGGCGCTTCTTCGTCGCCCCGAGCCCTCGTCCGCGTGGGCGTGGCGCGCGAGCGAGCCCAAGAAGTGGGAGTGACGAGGCGGAAGAAGTCGGCGAACGAGGCGAGCGCGCGCGCGCGATGAGTAATGCGCTCAAGTTGGTAAACGGACGCGAGGGTACCTAGCGACTTGGCGCACTCTGCGGTCGCGGGCGCCGCAGTGACGTCGATCGGCCTGGCGAAAGTGAGCACTTTTCACTCGCTCGACCGTCGGGCGCCACACAACGCGCACAATTGTGACCGGCGCGGCGGCCCCTTCGCGGCGGCCGCGCCACTCCGAAACGCGCGAGTCCATAAAACTGGCCTCGCCCGCAAAGAAGCGCTAGCGCGTGCCCGCCGAGACTACGCCTCGCCAGTGCTCAGGTTAATCGAGCGCCCAACTGCCGCCTACACAAACACACACA
This sequence comes from Boswellia sacra, assembly GCA_013180625.2. Classification (NCBI taxonomy): domain Eukaryota; kingdom Viridiplantae; phylum Streptophyta; class Magnoliopsida; order Sapindales; family Burseraceae; genus Boswellia; species Boswellia sacra. Next base: position 20,479 of record SNVD02009718.1, read on the forward strand.
CACACAGACATTCGCCGGGACTACCGAGGCTCACGTACACCCGCCCACACTCTCACGCACAGCCTGGCGCTCACCGGCCCGCACACGCGGCGCGTGCCCACGTCTGCACTGCAATGTGTCTCACGGCGGCGCCCAGCGACGCCACGGGCACGTAAGGCTTCGCGCTGACGGCCCGAGAGCCGAGATCCAGGCTCGCTCGCTCGCTCGCTCGCTCGCTCCGGGTCTGTGTATTCAAATTGGCCGCCCGATGGCTCGTCTGCAGTGCGCGGCCGACACGCGAGCCTAGTCGAGCCCAGCTAACGTCGGGCCGACGCTTCACTCGGCCTAGCAGCGTAAACAGTGCCCCACGAGCTCGCAAATGCCGCTAGGTGCCCGCGTGCGAGTGCGCAGACGCGTGCACACTTCGGCGAGGCGGAGGCAGCGTTTACAAAGTAGAGGCGCGCGCGCGCTGGCCAGGCAGCTGCTTCGAGTGCCGCTCGGGCTCCCTCGGGCTTGCCGAGTTGTTGCGAAGGCTGCGGGGCCGCCAGTCTGCCTCCCCCGCACGACCCACACACAGAGAGTGCGCTGTGGTTGAGTCGCGCGCTGGGCGCTAGGTGCTCTCGATGAACTGCGCACATGCACGGCGGCGTCGGTGTGCGTGTCCTCGCGCCGTCGCCGTCGGTCGCTAGCGGCGCTGCCTGGGCGCCGTCGTTGAGCTGGTGGTCGCCGTGACGTTGGCTTGCGTTGCGTTGGACTGGCTCGTTGCGTGGTCGTGGTGGCAGAGGCGACCGGTTATTGTGTGTGTGCGTGTGCGTGTGTGTCTGTGTGCGTCTGTGTGCAGTAGGCGGCCGCTTGTACCGCGTCGGGAGGCAGAGGCCCGAAGAGCCCGCGCAAAGCTGCAAACGTCTCCTAAGCAGGCGAACTCGAGACCATCGCGAAGGCGGCGGTCATCTGCGGCAAGAAAAGAGACAACAATTAGTGAATAATAAAGGTGGGCACGACTGCGTGACTGTGTATAAACAGACACTGAGGGCACTACGTAGAAGAAATAGAGAGAGACACAAATAGACACCAAGAGCAAGCAAACAATCTGGAGGGAGAGAGCTGAAAAGGTCGAGAGCATCAGATACGCAAGTGCTCGAAGACCAGCCGACTGAGAAAGAAGTGAGGTCTTGAGCGAGACCGAAAAGCAGCAGCTGAGTGCAGCTCGACGAGTCCCATTCGACTACAATCGGCGGCACTCCAGCGAGCTCGGCAGAAGCATCTCAGCTCACTCTCCAGTCCGCGTGAGATCGGTCACCGACCTGGTGAGGCGAGCAGTCGGGTGTCTAGCGTCTGGATCTGGTTATCAGAGGCTCTCATTAGCGCCCAGGTAGAGATCAGTGGCCAAATCAAGAGTTGCTTTTTACACTTGGCAACTCTAGAACACAGACCAAGTTCCATATAGCTGCCCCACTCGGCCATGCGCCCACTCGACCAACTGGACACTCGATCGAGCTCCGACAATCAATAGCCAGGCGTTCGCAAGACAACAACACCAAGAGCGCAAGATGAACCGAACGCCCATGTCGCAATCCTACGTCAACAGCCAGGCGGGCGGCTCTCAGTCGCAAGAGCAACAACAGCAGTCGCAGGCGGGCCACTCGCAGGCCAGCGGCGGCGGCGCGTCCACCAACAACGGACAACAACTTCAGCAACAGCAACAACAACAGCAGCAGCAGCAGCAACAACAACAACAACAACAGCAACCACAGCAGACGATGAACATGATGATCGGGTCGAGCGGCGAGCAGATGTCGCAGATGACCAGTTTGTTGCTCGAGTTTGCCTTCAGCGCTTTCGTCAACAAGCCGCAAGACATTGTCGAGTACGCGGCCCAGTACTTTGACCAGCTGAGAGCTCAGCGCTCCTCTGGCGGCGCCGGCTCGAGCCAAGCGAGCCACACCACCGGCAAGAGAGCTTCGAACGACAGCCAGCGAAGTAATCTGAGCCAAAACAGTTTTGCAGCAAACAACAACAACAACGACGGCGCCCATCCAACAACGACAACCACCACCAGCGAGGACGAGCTCGAGGCCTACGACCAGGCGCCCGGTCGGCTGGTCAACTTTGGCGCCTCGCCGCAGCGGCAGCAACAGCAACAACAACAACAACAACAACAACAGCCGCCCGACGGACAGCTTGGCCAATCGTTGAGTCGGCCCAAGACTTCGTACAATCGACGGAAGTCGGTGTTCGCCGAGGCCTACGACCCGGCGGCCGACCAGGAGGAGGACGAGAACAATCGCATCGTGCACGGCAAGAGCGACGAGCAACGCCAGCGGCTGGCCCGCGCCATCAAGTCGATCTTCCTGTTCCGGTCGGTGGATCCGTCGGACATGGCGCAGATTTTAGATGCAATGTTTGAGGTGAAAGTGTCGCCGGGCGATGTGGTCATCAGGCAGGGCGACGATGGTGATAATTTTTACGTTGTTGAGCGGGGCAGATTCCAAATCTATTACACCACCGACGACGGCCAGCGGCAAGTGCGCGGCGAGTACGAGGACAACGGCTCTTTTGGCGAGCTTGCCCTCATGTACAACCAGCCGCGCGCCGCCACTGTGGTGGCGCTCACCGAGGGCTCGCTGTGGGCGATGGATAGGAGAACATTTAGACGGATAGTGTTAAAGAGTGCATTCAAGAAGCGCAAAGAGTACGAGGCGCTGTTCGAGAAAGTTAGCGTACTGCAGTGTCTGAACGTAAGTGATCCTCCGTACGATGGGCTCCCCGCTCGAACGCCACTTGCAAGCCTCCACCCGATAGCGTAATCTTGCATCGACCTATTTGTCCCATTAGTATATTCTTCCTTCGCCACTCTAACACACCCCAATTGTACGATCTCTCTGAAACTCGCACACAAACTCTCCCCACGCCTCCAGGGCTACGAGCGGATGAATTTGTGTGATGCGCTCGAGTCGAAGCGCTTCCTCAATGGCCAAATGATTATCGTACAGGGCGACCAAGCTAACGGAATGTACTTCATAGAGTCGGGCGTAAGTGTTTTCATTGTTGTTGTGGTTGTTGATGTCGGCGTCGTCGCTGGTGCTGTCGTTATTGGTGTCATGGGTGTTGTCGTCGTCGCTGACGGGGCGCTTGTTGTTGGAGACGGCCATCCGTTTGCTCGACTGGCCGCCCCAATGTGCCGATAGAACGCCTCTAGCGAGCCCATAGGCGCACGCGTGCGGCCACGTCGACACACAAGCACACAGGGCGAGACGTGCAGCTGCGCAAACTACCTGAGCTAACCCGATACCCACCACGCCATTCGCCTGCACACGTGTGCAAACGCAATTTCTGCCGCCTATGCATACAGAATGTTAAGATTGTCAAGCAAATGGAGGACGGCCGCGTGGTCGACGTGGCCATCCTCGGCAAGGGCGACTACTTCGGCGAGCTGGCGCTGATAAACCACAAACCGCGCGCCGCCTCGGTGTACGCAAGTGAGTATCTCTCTCTCTCTCTGATCCAATGGCTGCGCCGAGCCCAATGCTCAGGCGCTAGCACACCCCAAACTCGAACTCTAACTCTAACTCTATCACGCGCACGCATGCAACAACTCCATAATCGCTGTCAACAACCCCAGTCGGCGATGACGTCAAATTGGCCTTTCTCGACGTGAAGGCCTTCGAGCGGCTGCTCGGCTCCTGCATCGAGCGCATGGAGAAGAACTGCGCTATGTACCTGAGCGAACTGGCTCACCAAGAGGGCCGTCAGAATGTGTAGCTCGTCTCGCGGCGACCGCCCGCACTCTTATTTACTCTGTCTTTCTCTCGCCGACTCTCTGTCTGTCTGCCCGTGAACGCGCCGACGAATTCGAGCAGAAGAGCTAGTGGCCAGTGGAGTGGAAGTCGAGGAATAGAGAGCGAGGCTGCGAGCGGGCGAGAGGAGTCGCGACGACGCGCCGGATGTATGCGGCAAACCGGAAGCTGGGAGAGTGCCCGCGAGTCTGCTTGTGCGAGATTGCGTTCTCGCCTCTGCTCGTTGGCGGTGGCGCGCGTCCAAAAATATTATGAGGCCCGGCGGGCCAAACTCACACAATCTCACGCACGAACACACTTATAGACACACACGCCCACACCCACAGACAATGCATTTATAATCATTGACCCGAAATGAGGACCTGAATGTTTTCTATCCATCGGCCAGGACACACTTACACACATTCGCACGCATCCACACACATTCACACACAGCACAGACACACTGATTGGACTCGCAGAGGAGGCGATTCCTGTGCAGGCCGAGCCCCGCTCGGTCGGCACTTGACCAGAGACAGATTAAAGTATAACATTTTTACATCATGTCGCTTGCCGTTAATCAACAACAAGAACAACAACAATGGAACTCTTATGTCCACTGACAAGCGACATTCCGGTCGATGTTGGCGCGCGTGTCTGGCGCTGAGCTCATCAGCAGCCAGACTGGTGCGGCCGTCTGATGTCGAACGAGAGCGCCAGTCCGGCCAGACTAGCCGCTACTTTTGTTGCGGCTTTTGGTATTATTAATCAGCGTCTAGCGCATTGCAATGCGAGTATTAGACGCAATCAGTCTGTCGATAGGGGAGTCAGTCCTCGACGCACTCGAGTCAGGGGGCGCTCGCTCTAAGTTGCTGTCGCCCCTGGCACAACTCACACACTCGCATTGGCTGCGCAACAATACTAATAAAGCGGGCCCACCGACGGCGGCAGGTGCGCAAACACCGGCCGCTTGTTTGTTCAGCTCATCAGCGGCCCTCGACTGGCCACTTGTTTACTGGCGCAGCCGGCGACTGCCTTTGGCACGCTGACCAGCCAGCCAGCCAATCGACGCTCATAATGATTGGATCACCCGCTCGCACCCGTCGACCGCACCGGCCGCTCTGTTTATGCAGATGACCAGCGGGCCGACGAATGCCGGCGACCGACCTCACTTCCGGCGCGACTAGTGCACCAAGCCAAGTGTGTGTGTGTGTGTGTGTCTGTGTGCGCGACGCCGTCGGCGAAACTCGTTATAAGCATGAAAGCTGACGCCTGATATTGCGCCCATCCGGCCAGTAGACGCCAACTGGCGACTCGAGTTATGAGTGGAACCTTCACAGCGAGCGCGAGCCGCCGACCTTTCAATTGGTCGGCCACTCCAAAGTGTGGCACGACAGTAGCGCACGTAGACACACGCACCCAGACACACACTCACTCATACAAACAGACACACTTACACACAAAAGTCAATCAGTCAGCCATTCATAGCCTCAAGCGCTAGGCCTCAAGCTGGCAGAGTGCCTCCACACCCGCGTTAGCCCACGCGCACGCCCATCTTACGCCTCTTCCTCGTTCGAGCAATGATGAACTCCTCGCTGGCCGTGGCTCAGGTGGCCATCGTGACCGACGCACCTGTGTCGGCACCTGTGGCCGACGGCGCCCCGGGGCGCCTGGATTGCGTTGTCAGCAGTGAGCAAGAGGCCGGCGCGAACGACGCGCTTTACGTGAACCTGAGCACATTTTGGTACTGCTTCCTTGCCTTCATCACCGCGCTCGGCCTCCTGGTGGCCCTCGTATCCAACATGATCATCATATACCTGTTCTCCAAGTAAGTGACGTCGCTGGCCTGTGCGAGAAAACCTAGTGACACTCGAGTAAGGTTTCATAGCCTATGTGTGAACCTGATTACGAGTAAATGATTAATTGACGCCCCCACATACCAGAACCCCGTCGTTGCGGCGAAATCCAACCAATATCATCGCAGTCAACCTGTCGCTCAGTGACCTCCTCTACTGCGCGCAGTGGCCATCAGTAATCTACTGCAGCCTCACGCAGTCGACTTGGATCCTCGAAATCAGTTTCGGTAAGTAGATAGGCTCACCTTCAAGTCATTCAGATCCCACACACCGACCAGTCCGAGGGCGAAAGCGAAAGACTGACTGTGCTAGTTTCCAGTATGCCAAACGTTTGGCTTTCTCACAGTCAGCACGGCGCTGGCTAGTATCCTCACCGTGCTCGCCATGTCCGTTGAGCGCGCCTTCGTCATCAGCTACTCCATTCACGCCAAAAGTCGCTTCACCATTCGCGGCGCCTGGTTCATCGTGGTGCTCATTTGGATTCTCTCGATCTGCTCCTGTTTGCCGCCCCTGTTTGGCGGATTTAATCGCTACACTCTGGACCCCTCGAAGACCAGCTGCACGCGTAAGTACCCTCATCACTACTGCTTGGTCGCCGTGCACGTGCCCCTGATGCTAGCTAACAACTCATCAACTCTGTCCCATCGTTCAGTCGACTATCTGTCCAGCAAGACCAACTACAAGTTCTACATTCTACTCCTCTACATTGCCTACTGGATCGTGCCCACAGTGCTCATCACAATCTGTTACGCTGTCATCATAGTCACATTCAAGCGCTCCTCGAAGAATCTCGAGCTGGCCGGCTCGGGCAGCAATGAGCCCACGCCGGCGCCTCTGGTCGGCGGGGCTCAAGGCGACAAGTTGTGGGCTGGAGCTGAGCAGAGGACCAACGACACCAGAGCCGCCCAGCTCTCTCGGCACAGCTCCGCCTTCGACTTTCGAGCCTTCAGTGGGTGCCGCTCATTGCGAGACTCCATCAGGTTGCGCCGGCTGGTGGGCGCCAGTCGCGTGGCCTCTGCAAAGCCTGAGCCGATTGGCACCGTCTCGCAGACCACTGGAGTCACAGGCAGTGCACTCAGCTCGCCCAGATTGTCCAGCGGCCGAGTGGAGGCCGGAAGCGGCCAACAGGTTGAATCCCAGCGTCACTTTCACCAGCCGGCAGGTAAATTCCCGCTTACTCGTTCCAGTACACTCAACGAGTTTCGCGCCTCGGCTCTGGCCGCTTGCCGCTACCAAGCCGGCCGACTATCTGAGGCCGCCTTCGGCTCGGGAGCTCGTCTGCACGCCATTTCAATGGACAGCTCCGACTCGAACCGAGCGAACGTTGGCGTCGGCAAACGGCTTATATCAGCCCATCTGACATTTGGATGCAACTTGCCGGCGACTTGTGAAGCTGTGAACACTACGCCAGGCGCACACTCCATTTCAACTGTGCACCGTATCGGCGCCGCCAGCTCGAGCCGTGGCCAGCAACACTCGCGCGCCAGCATCCAGATCCGACTCGCCAAGATGTCCTTCTACCTCATCCTCTTGTGGCTCGTCTCCTGGACGCCGATCGCGTCCCTGGCCATGATCAACTCGCTGGTCAAATGTCACCATCGCGCGAGTGCGCTCGCAGTGTTCACCGCCAACTCCATGACCAAACTCGGGCCAACCTTTGATGTCTTCATCTATGGCATATCGCACCCCAAAATCAAGAGCAAGTTCAAACAAATCATCAAGTGTCTACTAGTGATTGGCCGTACACCCGACAGCGCCCCCAGTAAGCGTCCATCTGCATTCGAACACTCCAAGCGCATTTCCATGAGGTCCAATCGAGACGCAATTTGAATTATGGGTCGGCGCTCGGACCGGCGAAACTCCGCGGCGAAAAGGGCAAGTGCGCGCGAGGCGCTAAGCACTCCCTCCCTCACATGGATCTTTCACCGCGCGCTTTCAGCCAGCTGGAAACCGCGCGCAAATCTGTTTGGGAGTTCCCTCGCTGAGGGCCTGTCACATCAACACAAATCAAAACAATCAGGATGAAGCAACGACCCGTTGACTCACCTCCATCATGATCACCATTCCAAGTCTATTTCAACCACACCATTAATGTAATTAACACAGACACAACCAAACCCTAGATCCTAACACACACAACCAAACCCTAGATCCTCATCATGGGCGCGCTAGCTTTCATCTTCTGGACATTCACTTGGGGCTTCGTTGGTCTGGGACTGAAGTCATTCGTTCCTGTCGGACCTAATCAAGGCATCATCCAGACCGGACTTTCCCTAACGGCGGTATGCTGTTATCTACTGTGGTTGTGTGCTTATATGTCTCAAATGAATCCTCTGTTCGGTCCGCAGCTGAACAACATTACCCTTGCTCTGATGCGCAGGAGTTGAAAGATAGGTAATAGCAACAGAGATCTCGAACAAGAATTGATGCCCATAGTCCGTATGCCTGCGACTGCCCGACCTGTAAATACAAAACTAAAGACATACTTCCTAGAAGGCTGCTCCTCCTCTTCGTCGTGTGAATAGATGCCCAAAAGAAGCAAATTCTAACCATCGCCACTGTGTTCTCATGTGAGCACCTAGAAAACTGTTTTCAGTTACAAAAATTCGACCTTTTTATTAACGATTTAAAAATAGTTTATAAACGTTCAATAAACCTCTGTCTTGTGAAGACAAATTTCACAGAGTACATTACTTGAACAATCATCATGATTTAATTTGTGAATTCATCGAGTTGGCATAACTAGTCCCACTTATCTATGTGAAACGCCGGTTAGTAGAGAGGTTGATTCCACCTGATGAGAAACTACCAGCAGTATTGGCGCCACCATTGCTCGGGAATGTTACGTCGCTGGGACAGTTGAGTAACATCTGCAACCGAGAGCTCTTCATCAGAACACCCATGAAGCTGCAGCTAAGAACTACAAATTTACACCTACTGCAAGTTTCTTTGACTGGACAAGACCAATAATGTGTTAAAAGTTTCAAAGATTCGCCCTTCATCTCGTCGAAGTCTACATCGTAGTTGAGCTCTGCATGGCGTATAAAATTCTCGATCAAAACCTGATCAAGCTCAACGTGCAAAGAGCTTCGTGTGCCAGATGAATGACTTGGAGGTGGTGATATTGCAGATCCAATACCCAATTTGTTGTTTGACGCAAATAACTTGATATTGGCATTCTCTTCATCCTCGGCGCGTGTTCTTGATGAACATAAGTCTCGATTCCTCTGTCGTTTACAACTAAGAGGCATCGAGCTAGAAGCAACGACTGTATTAGTCAGTTGTCGATGTAGTGGCTCTGTCGTTATGTCTTTGTTCGGTGGAGAATCTGACGAATGTGTAGGTATCTCGAGGGATGTATCGTTGAACGATTTGTTCGACATGGTCGAAGAAGCTGATGATATGGAGTTTGTTGCAGAGGCCACAGAGCATTGCTGCAAGAATTCGTCAATGTCAGGCTGTATGGATGGTGCCATCAAGTACATTAGATGTTCGTGTTGAGTATTTTCGTGGCATGAAGTGCATAAGTAGTAGTCTTTACAGTTGGGACAAGTATAGTGACGCTTGCTAGAGTCGAATGAATAGCATTCGTTACAGATTGGATCAAGTTTGAATGTTTCAGCTAGATGCTGAATCATAGCTAGACTAGAGAATTTCGCCCGTCTTAACGTGGAGAACTCGTAATTTTTTAGTCTTGCAAGCTGAAGGAATGGTTCTCGACCTTTCATCAGTTCGCAAGTGAAAGTGACTTCCTCTCGACGTCTCTGAGTTTCAAAGTGTGGTGAACAATCGCATTCGCTCAACCGAACTACAATGAAACCTTCCTTCTGCCGCTTCAAAGACTTCTCCAAGTTTTTGATCATCTCCTCCTCGGGGCTCATCAAGCTCTCAAGAGCAGATGGATCTTTTGAGCTCGATTTGCTACGACTAGTTTTTTGCGAACCATTCATATACTTCGAACCATCGAGGTATGGTTGGCTCGCTCTAGATTTGCCTTGTGACGCGCGAGTCCGCTTCTTGGTGTAACCCATCGAAGAGGAAGTTTTTCTACGCTTCTTCTTGGAGCTGGAATCTTTATAGCTAGCATCAGACACCTGATCTTCGTCATATAGAGATTCAGGACTAGCTGTTGAATTCGTTTTAGATAAATCTAGCGGCAAGTCATCGGACCGAGTGGAACTTGGTGTATATGGTTCGAAGAATCTACCGTCATCCAAAGGAGCTGAGTTATAATCACCTGACTCGGATATGTTAGCTATCGAAACGTTCACTGGTTTCAGATTCATAGAATTCATGATTGAGTTCCTTGAGTTGACGATCTTGCTAGATTTTGGTGCTTGTGAAGTCGTAACTCTTTGGTATAAGCTTGATAGCGATAGTATGTTGTGCTGCTCCAAAGAGCGGTTGTTCATCGCATCTGCGTAAGAACTGTGAGGGGTTGCTGTATGATTGAATTCGGTAATGTCATGTGGCCTTGCTATCTGATTTTGTTCTATTTCTTCCTGTTTTTGCGACAACTTTTCGTCATATATCCTCTGAGATTCAATCATTGTTTTGAGCAATCGCTCAAACTCACCGGGCCAGTAGTCGCCACTCAAATAAGGCATACCGAGTAAAGATGTCCAGTTTTCTGACATAGCATACTCGTAGACATTTTGGTGTCTCTCTACAATACCGGATACTACACCCTTATCGAGCAAGCTGACGTACCAATCAGACAAACGTTTGAGCGTGGGCATCTTCTGTTCAGAAGGATGTCGATAGAAAATATAGTCATCACCTTTGCGTGAGGGGCACACCCAGATGAATACGCGCCGAAAACCAAGTTTTTTGGCGTACTTGAAGTAAGATAATAGTATTTCATGATAGACAGCTGTCCTAAACTGTTTTGGACGAAAGAAATGTACCGAGTCGAGGTAGGACAGGTAAACAACCTGCCTGTTCGGCTCTGGGCAATCTTCACCGTACTCTTGAACATGCATTCCAAATACACAAACATCGACTCCATCAATCTCTTGCCATGCGAATATTGCTCGTGTTGTGAAATCAAAACTTTCAGGGTATTCATCGATATTCGGATGTTTTGTATGATCTTTGGCTCTGCAACGTTTCAAATATTCCCTCATCTCTGGTTTGACTTCGCATTTGTCACGATAAGCGGTCAGAACTCTGATTGTCATTTCGCCTGCAGAGCTTGAGTTGTCCCGTATGTATTCGTTGACTTTGATTTCCAGATAACGAGACATCCTCGTGTGAGGTAAGCGCCTAGCGCTGAATTTTCTGTGTCTTAGATTGAATCCGAGACGCTCTCGTCTATAACATTGATTGCACACGTACTTATCACGCTTAAAACATGTCAGTGGGCTCGATCTCTGATTTTCGTCATAGTGACTCTCTGCACCCAACTTATTGATAGATAATCTCGCAGCGATATTATCTACAGAATTTCTAGAGTTAGATGAACTGCATGTATTAAAATTTGAGCAACCTCTTGAGACAGCTACCGGACGCTCTTGATCGCAAGAGCGGCCCGGTATTTCCCGTTGGCGTATTTCTTTGGCACTATCAAAACGGGCCACGTTTTCATCAGGATTTGGTGAACTTGGGCCCCATTGTGAGTCCTCAACACTTCTAGCGAACTGTAATAGTTCATCGTCAAGGGAAGCATGATTTTGTTGCACCCCAGAGGATGGTACATCAAGGCCACCGTTGCGCGAGTCTGCTTCGTTTCTCTCACTTTCTCTAGAGATTTGATCACTCTGTCTCGAACTGGATTGAGAGCCATCGAACTTGATGGGTTCGAGCGCCCGAAGTCGATTTCGGTGTTGCAGCTCAGTGAGCTTTTGTCTCAAATCATCGCACTGGTCAACAGAGCCTGCGTGTCTTGTTACTTCATCTTCTGAATTAGGATTGACACGTTCACGCTGATAATGGTTTGATGACAAAGATGCGCTTTGGATTCTGGAGGATTTTTTCGTTGTGGTTGTTTCTGCTGTTGTTTGATTTGGTGTCGTTGATATTGTTGATGACTTTTCTACTTTTGTTGTTGTTCTTGATTCTTGACCAGCGGGTAGAGGCACAGTTTCGCCAACCTGTGCGAATCGCTCAAACTCTGGCGGAACACGGCTTTGTTCTCTATGCTCTTGCTCAATTTGTTCATGTTGAACACAATTCGCGACTTCGTCTTCGCTTGCCGGATAGAGGTCACAAATTTGATGTATTCTTTTGCTACATTGAGTGCATTGAATGAAAGTCTCATATTGCCAATGGTCATTTGTGCAATCAATGAAGTCATTCTTCTTTACTGGTCTTGTGGGAAGTTGCATGCGTATTGTCTCGCATGTTAGAGCATTGACGTTGATGGTGTCTTCAGTGATCTTATTGAAACATGGTAGACAAAAAGAGAAGGAGTCTTGGTAGCACTTGTACTTGGCTCCGATGGCTATTTGGCAATACCTGTCGGGTGTTGTGCCGAGACAGAATAACAACTGCGGTCCGAATTTGTGCAGTGTCCCACAACAGTAGCTCAATCGTTGCATAACATTGTTAAGATCGGCGTACCATATCTTGGAGAGCTTATTGGTGTATTCCCAGACAGGTGTGCCGCGTTTGTTGAATAAATAAGCATTCGAAAACATTAATTGTACATCGGCAATGAGACGCCAAGCGTCGCCCTTATACTGGTGATTGAGCACTTTGTGCTTGATGGTTGATAGGTCAATGGGGTGCTTGACGTATAAATAGTAATCGTAGCAGCCATATTTGACGGGGTCGACGGGCTGCCTGAAAGGTTCGCCGGCTGGTTCTTGATTATAGAGTTTGTCGAGCAAGGGCAGGAACAATTTGGAGATCTTTTCGTCCATCTTGTTGGCGGCGACTGTGATGATGCTAGAATGTCGACGGCAACTCGATGGACGCAATATTGTTACTTGTGTGTGAGAGTTATCAAAGTGTAGGGATTAGATGAGTGAGCAGCAATGGTGTAATGTATCAGAGTGTATATGTCGACGTTGTTGATTCTGATGGTGGTGCGGTTGTTCTGGTTGTTGTTGTTGTTGTTGTTGTTACAGTGCGTTCTCAATGGTGATGCAATAAGAGTGTGGATAAGAATAGTGATGATGAAGATGATGATGAGGATGTTAATAATGATAATAATAATAAGGAGAAAGTTGTGGTAAATATGAGGGTGGTTGTGGTGGTCGTGATGGAGGTGTTGCTGTGTTGTTGTGATAATGATGATGAATATCTACTAGAAGAGTGCTAGAGCTGGCAAGTTGCAAGTGTGTGAGTGTCTGTCTGTCTGTGTGTGTGAGAGAGAGCCAGCGAACGAGCGGTCGAACAAGCGAGCGAGCGAGTGCGACAGAGCAAGAGAGTCAGTCAGCAAGGCGGCCGCTTGAAGTCATCGTTTCACCATCGCGCGTACACTGTCAAGAGTGCGATGAGAACGACTGAACGAGCGAGCCATCGTTCATTGGCACTGTGCATATGGAATCCGCCAGGCAGGCAATGCGCTGAGATCGAACATCGTGTGGCCAGCCCAAGTAACAGGCATCATGGTCAAGGAGCAGCGCCCCACCATTCGGACACAAAGAGCGGACGAAAGAGCGAACGAGGGGATGAGCGGACATCGTGGTCGTGGCCAGCCGCTCACCCTGGTTGTCATCGTGTGCCGGTGTGTTTGTACGTGAGTCCAACAAGAACAGGGCCGCGCGCATATGAGTTGCGTATGGATATTGGGGTTTTTGAGCAAGACTGGGAGTCGCAGAGCCAGTAAGCTGAGCGAGTGCGAGCTGCCAGTGGGGAGAGCAATGCCATTTGCAGGCTGGCCGAGTGCAATGGCCAGCGGTGCCTACAGGGCAGGCACGCGCATGCTGACAGGGAATTCTCGTAGCAATGTCCCCTTGGCCATCGGTCGTCGAGTCAGCGAGGACACCGCACAAGCGGACGACGAACAACACAACGAGACTGCACGAATGAAGTCGCGCGCGCACACACACTCGCACAGATTCGCCTGCGCGAGTGCAACGCGCAGTCCACTGTCGGCCGCCCGTTAGCCCGGCTAGCCGCTGGCCTGCGATGGACTCACTCCAAATGCAGATCTCCTCACGGGCCTGCCCGCCAGCCTGCCTGCCCGCCGCCTACTCGGTCTTCTCTCCCGCAGCGCTGCCCGCTCGCGCACATACTCAAGGGTGACACTGCGGGCTCGCGTTCGCGCCCACTCCGCGAATCACGTGTCTGGTCCGCCTGTGCTCGTGTCGTGCTGGATAGTAAACGGCGGCGCGCCTCCGTCGGAATGCGCGCTTCCGATGGCCGAGCAGGCAGATGTGCGCTCTGGCCTCCGGGTCGCTCGGCTGCAGAGGCCCGTTGAGGCGGCCATTGCCAAGCCCGCGCTCTCGGGCTCGCTCTTGCGCCAATGTTGCACAATGTTTCGAGCCATCGCATCCAGCCATCCAGCCATCCAGCCGGCGCTCGCACAAGCTGAAGCCACCTCTCGCCGAGGCCGCGTGCAGACGCTGCGACCTGTCGGGCCCGCTCTCCCTGTGGGACTTGGCGGCGGGCGCGTGCGCGCTGGCCAGGCAGTTCTCACAAGACGTCGGCCATCTTGTGCACGCAAACCACTCACTCACCAGAAACTGGCCGCCGCTTGTTGACCACTCTAGGCTCGCCTCACAAAAGTGGACGCCTCCTAATGGGCCAAGTGCCTCCTCTCTCACTCCAAATGTTGGCCGCCTTTTCAATGAGATGGTTTCGCAATTACCATGAAGCCCTACAAGCTCGCCCATGTTTACCAGGTGGTCCGTGTCGACTTGTGAGCCGAGGCTCTTGGCGTCCGGCGGCGAGCGCACTCATGAGGCCCGCCAGATGGCGCCCGTGGCGGGTGCGTTGCCACCATCGCGAGCTGGCGCGATGTCGACGTCGACGAACAGCTGATGCACCTGACTGGCCTTTGCGTCGTCTTCGAAGGCGAGCTCGAGGTTGTCGTTGTTGATGGTGAACTAAGTGTTGGAGTTGTTGAGAGTTTGTTGGTGCCACTGTTATCGAGCACATTCAAGACCCAGATAGTGGTTCTCGTCCTAGTCGTCGTATTCGCCTGTAAGGCCACACTCGATGGCCAACAAATGCGATTTCACATAGTCAAATTTTATATCTCCACATCAGACACAGACACACACCCACACACAGACACACACACAGGCTATCAATATCGAACAAGCAAACGCACAGCAACACCACAGAGTAGAGGAGAGTCCATAGAGAAGAAGAGACAGAGAGGGAGAGAGACAGAGTCAGGCACGAAAATACTCATCTCAGCGCCGTTGCCGGGGCGCCTGCGTCCTCCAGCAGTGTCAAAGTGTCCCCGCCAGCAGCCATTGCCAGTGTTCGTGGCCGTCGCCGTCCCTGTCGTCTGACATCATTCCTCGCGATAGGCGACAAAATATCGCGCTCGCCACTCTCGGCGGCGCCTCGCTGCCAAACGGCTGTTCGCGCACACTCCAGGACACAGGTGAGCCCGGTGGCGAGCTCCCAGTCGAGCTTGAGCCTTGTCGTGGGCGCTGCGAACGTGCGCGCGCGCGCCCACTTCGCCTCTAGCCAGCCGTCGACGAAGGCAGCGCGAGCTACGCGCGTCAGTCTCGAATCGGATCCACCTGTGACAACCGGGTGACAATCATCACCTCGACGCTCGGTCTAGTGAGCCTCGTACTTTCAGCGCCGCGATTGCGGCTGTCGTTGCAGTTGTCATCGCCGTTTCAGTTCCAGCCGCGATTGCTACCACACACAGGCGCTCCTGAGTGGGAGCGCGTGCACCCGGCCGCGTGCAATTGTTGTGTCAGAGCGCGAGCTAGAGAGTGCATGAGTGTGGCTGGGACTAGGACTGAGACTGAGACTGAGACTGGAACTGGCAGTGGCAGAGAGCAGTGGGAGAGAGAGAGAGAGAGAGAGAGAGAGCGAGAGAAAGAGAGAGAGATAGGTCTCGCATCCACAACGAGGAAGCGGTCTAATCGAGCAGCTGTTGCGTTGCTGACGCCGCCGACAGCACATGAACGAATCCAACCTCTCGACCAGAGACTGCAACCCGCCAAGTTAGTCCACTCTGATCAAGCACCACGACGCTAAGGAACACCACCGTTGCTAATAAGATCCTTCGCGACGGCAAGCTGATCGCACACCATAGTCATCATGTCCATCATCAAGAGACAGATTCTGTATCCGGGCAAGCGCGATCTGGGCGAGCTCGAGCCCGAAACGAAGCTCGTCTATCACTTCGAGACTGCCGTCGTTCATCGCAAGGATCGCACAGAGCCCGTGGTGATAGATGATAGCCGACGCATGACAAAGGGCCAGCCAGTGGAGACGATCTATGGGAAACAGTTCAAGTTGCCCATTTGGGAGTCCTGCTTGTCCTCCATGCGCAAGGGCGAGATTTGCAAGCTCACCGTACGCGATGACCCGGTGACTCATTATATCTGCTTGAATTACGTTATCACCTCTAAGTGTTTTCGCAAGTTCTACCGCATCGAGCCCACGAGCGAGTCTGATGGGCCCTGTATAACAGCCCAAACCAGTGCTGTCGACAAGACTCATGGCGACCACAACCACTCTCATGATGACAGACACGCTCACAGCGACCAGAAACGAAATGACCACCAACACCAACACCGCCACTCTTTGTCTTCATCTTCCACCATATCCAACTCGTCCTCGGGCTCATCTCCGCCTCGAATCAGCGCCTCCTCGGGACACAACTGCTCCATGTCTATTCGTGACTCGCCCTACAAGGACCTCAACGAGCTCATCAGCAACCCGCCGGAGATTTTCGAGTTCACATTCGAGCTTGTGGACGCTATTCCGCCAAAAAGCTATACTAAGGACATATGGCAAATGAGTGACGAGGAAAAGGTCGACATGCTGCCAAAGTATCGGGAGGACGGCAACAAATATTACAACGACTGTGACTACGAGAAGGCAGTCAGCTCCTACTCCAAAGGCCTGAGTGCTCTCGAGTCGCTCATGCTCAAGGAGAAACCGGGCGACAGCGATTGGCGACGCCTGGACGATATGAAGAAACCTTTCTTGTTGAATTTGTCTCAGGTCAAACTGAACCAGAGTGAATATTATGATTGCATTAAGTACACCGATGAGGTACTCAGGCGTGACCCTGATAACATCAAGGCTTTGTTCAGGCGCGCCAAAGCGCATGCAGCCGTGTGGAACCTCAACGAGGCGCGGGAAGACTTCCACAGGTGTCTACAAATGGATCGCACGATGGCCAGGACAGTGACCAAGTGTCTCCAAGATCTGGATCACCGCGAGGCGATCAAGAACAAGGAGGACCGAGAACGATTTGGACGCATGTTTTTGAATGCTAAACAATAGCCACAGACCGACTAATCCACTGCCTGCTGCTTGCCTAGAGTGTCAGCGCCCCCATCGACATCCGTAGGCACTCATGTTTCCGCTCTATTTTCCTCTCCTTTCTGATTGACTAGCTCATTGGAGACTAGCTAGAATCCAAAACGACTGGTGCCACTCAACCCAAGTTGCAATAAATTATAATATCGACCAGACTCCACGACGCATTTTGATTCACTCTTAACTTAACTATAGGCTTACGGTGCAGCTACGACTCTGGTTCAGAGCGAGCGGTGCACTCTGTCCTGGTTCCTGGCACGCCCCGCGCAAGAGTTTGTCCACCACGCAGTGTTGCTTCAGTGAGGCGCGCAAACAAACCGACAAATTCTGGTTATCTCCTGTCAAATTCAACAGAATATTCAGAGGAACGACACATCTCTTATACCTTGGTGATCAACAAGTTATCGATGCGACATGCCAGTCGTCGACAACTCGTACGGTCGTTACATCGATCATATGAACGATTGTCTGAGGAGGATGATGGTGTGCAAGGATGTCGAAATAGAGAAGACAGAAGAATCTGGTCATCTCTTTCAAGAGATGCTCAATGCTCAAACTACCATGTTGGAAGAAGCCCGATCAGAACTTGACAATCCTATTCTGAAGTCGGCTACCAATTTTAGTCATCTTAGGGATCTACTCCTCAAGATAGTCGAGGAGCGACAAAAGGCAAGAGATATCGCGAATAGTGCCAAACAGGAGAAGAGGGCACTCAAAACTCAGGCCAATGAAAAAATTGAGCGCCTCAAGTCCGACATTGAGAAAATAACTGAAGACAATAACAGATTGCTCGAACAGCTCAATCCCGACACTTGCGATGTGAGCCAGCTCCCGTTAGTTTGTCGACTATTCTCCAAAGAACTCAAGATATCGCAATAAACATTACCAGCATCTCGATGTCGTACTAATCCGTAATAGATCATTTATTTTATAAGAAATATCATATTTATCTTGAACCCATATGGCTCAGTGGGACCAATCTTGTTTCCTTTTTATCGCTCTGTGACTCGGTTCATGAACCTAAGTGCTGCACCGAGCAACTTCTGGCAACTGATTGAAAAAGCCTGTAGATTCAGGATGGACATAAGTTAGAATCGGCTTCAGCCTGAGAGTGGTTATTCTCATCAAAGCTTAAGAAAGGAGAACACTATACTTACTTTTCGATTTCTGGTGCGCAGCGTACGAATTCATGTTTCCAAAATTTGAAGTGTGGATTCTTGATTAATTCAATAAAAGTGACTAACAGTCCCCATGGATGTGGTCTCATTATTATCAATCGTTCAACTAGAACTCTAGTTATTTGCTCCTGTATCTGCTCACTCGGGGCAACATAGAATAGGTATAATAACGCGGAGCTGAAATAATGTGTGTGAGAATTTGGATATCTGAGTTGATTTGCTATCGCATTGAGGAATAAATAGCGGCCTTCGGTATCTAAAGAGGTTGCTAGGTGCTGGAAAACATCCATATGAGTCGTGTCTGAGATGGTTGTCATGTTTATCGGCCTCGGATGTATTGAAGATATGGCTGACTGACCGACATACAGGACAAGCGCATTGAGTACCGGGACGTTGAGGGAGTTCATCTTGGAACCACCAAGGCTCAGAGCGAACTGATTTGATTGAGCCCGCAAGTAGCCAACCAGATTCGTCAAGAACGAAACCGGTGATCGCGTTTTCAGGTAGCTATCTAAATCGTCTTTGAACGCGACAGAATATATGAGGCTGGTGTGCAACGCACCAGTTTTAGGAGGTTGAGACATTTCAGCTAGCTGATCGATCTTGAGGTTCGGTGTAAATGGATCTGGCAACCTCATTTTCCTTGGGAAAGCACTCAAAACCAGATTTCGTAGCTGTATGGCATTGCACGGTATCACATCACAAAGACTGTAGCAGTACTCACACAAGAACTCTGGGAAATCGTGTAGCAAAACCAGGAACATCTTGAGTGTTCCTTTGTAGAGAAGATCAACTGACGCCGGTAACTCTACATTCCTCAGGAACGGGGCTTCAAATTTGATCAGATCAATCAACAGTTGTGCATACAGGGCCCAGCCTTTGTATATATTCCCGGCTGGACGATTTGCAGTCTGACCGCTAAGGCATTTCTCGACAAAGAGCCTGTGTGAGAGGAAGTCTAGCCAAGCAAATGCGAATGATGGCACCCGACTTGGTCTCAATAACCTCAGTGTCTTCGTGAATTCCAGTAAAACTTGAAACTGGACATTGTCAGCGAATACGTCGCTAGCCATTTGGTTGAAGTTGTTGAACCCCTGCGTGGGGAGCCCCAGCATAGGGGGCGACAAGTTCAGCTCGACGAAAAGTAGGATCAATATACGATAATACGCAAGGTGTTGGAATTCAGCTTGACGAGTCTCTTGATCTTTGATAGCTACATTGGCGATGATTGACAGAATTTTTGAGAGCAGGTTGATTTTCGGTCCTGGCTCAGGTGTGGTGCTGGGATTACTCGAGGAACCAGAATTCTTGATCAATAAGACAATCAGCATGGTGAACGCGTCGAGTGTCTCGTAACAC